>CAUYON010127204.1:0-10988 GCA_963573935.1 Arctocebus calabarensis | reverse complement strand
TTTTGAGACAGAGCCTCAAGCTGTCACCCTGGATAGAGTGCTGTGGCATCACAGCTCACAGCAACCTCCAATTCCTGGGCTCAAGTGAGTCTCTTGCCTCCACCTCCCAAGTAGCTGGGACTGCAGGCGTCCGCCACAACGCCCGGCCATTTTTTGGTTGCAGCCATCATTGTTGTTTGGCAGGCCCGGGCTGGATTTGAACCCACCAGCTCAGGTGTATGTGACTGGTGCCTTAGCCCGTTGAGCCACAGGCACCGAGCCACATCTAAGGATTCTTTAATAACATTCTGCAAGTGTATAATTTATAATTTTAACTTCAGAAAATGTGCAGACACATTGGGAGTTACATCTGTAAGGAGAAGAAATTTCTTTAGTATTTTATCTTAAATTCAAATGCAAAGCCTGAAAAATTAGTATTTGCTGGCTCGGCACCTGTGGCTCAATGGGCTAAGGCACCAGCCATGTACACCTGAGCTGGCGCAGGTTCGAATCCAGCCTGGGCCCGCCAAAACAACAAAGACGGCTGCAACCAAAAAATGGCCGGGCGTTATGGTGGGCGCCTGTAGTCCCAGCTACTTGGGAGGCAGAGGCAAGAGACTTGCTTGAACCCAGGAATTGGAGGTTGCTGTGAGCTGTAATGCCACAGCTCTCTACCCAGGGCAACAGCTTGAGGCTCTGTCTCAAAAAAAAAAAAATTAGTATTTGTTATCAATCAAATTAATGACCATGCTAATTCAATCCAGGAGATATTGCCACAGCCTAGTATGAAATACAACCTTGGAAAGCACTATTATACACCAGAATAAAAATACATTTTTCCGAGTTGGTAAGGGATATGTTTTATCTTATTTCATAGCTACTGTTTAAAGATCAAAAGGTCTACTTCCAAATTGTGACATGCCTCTTCTAATGTCGGATAAAACTGTTAGGAATTACCCTTTGAATTTTCAGAGGTGTGTTCTAGTTTATCACTCTGTGTTCATGTGGTATCATTTAGTGCCTTTGCTTTGCAAGGCTGGAGCTGGGAACACTTTAAGGCCAATCACTTGTAAGAGCTTGGAAAGAGAGCATCATATGCAGTGAACTTTAAGAATCCGTTCCAGGCTTGGCACCTGTGGCTCAAGCTGATAAGATGCCAGCCACGTACACCTGAACTGATGGGTTCGAATCCAGCCCTGGCCCACCAAACAACATTGATGGCTGCAACCAAAAAATGGCTGGGGCTCTGTGGTGGGAACCTGTAGTCCCAGCTACTTGGGAGGTAGAGGCAGGAGAATCGCTGGAGCCCAGGAGTTGGAGGTTGGAAGTTGCTGTGAGCTGTGATGCTATGGCACGCTACCTAGGGTGACAGCTTAAGGCTCTGTCTCAAAAAAAAAAAAGGAATATATTTCAGTTCAAATTAAAAGACTGAATAAACCTCTATGTTAACATATTATCTTAGAGTATATCTTATAACAGTAGAGGATTATGGGAATTAAAAAATTAAATCTTTAAAATTTACTTTCAGGTGGAGTGAAATTATCTCTGTATTTGCATAAGAAATCAATAATGAATTTAATGTTATCAAAATTCCACAGACTATTTTCTTTCCTTTTTTTTTTGAGACAGAGTCTCACTATGTTGCCCTTGGTAGAGTGCCGTGGCATCACAGCTCTCAGCAACCACCAACTCTTGGGCTTAAGAGATTCTCTTGCCTCAGCCTCCCAAGTAGTGGGGACTACAGACATCTGGCACAATGCCTGGCTATTTTTTGTTGAAGTTGTCGTTGTTTAGCTGGCCCAGGCCAGGTTCCAACCCACCACTCCCAGGGCACTGGGCCAGCACTGTAACCACTGAGAAACAGACACCCAGCCAACTACAGGCTATTTTCAGTTTGTCTAATACAGGTGACCCTTGAACAACACTGGGTTTGAACTGTAGAGGTCAAGTTAGGTATGGATTTTCTTCTGTCTCTGCCACCCAGGAGAGAGCAAAACCAAGCCCTCTTCCTCCTCCTCATCCTCAGTCTGCTCAGTGGAAAGGCAATGAGGATGAAGATCTTCATAATGGTCCCTCCTCTTCGGCTTCATGAAGAGTTAATGGATTTTCTCTCTTATGATTTTCTTAAAGTTTCTCTTCTCTGGTTTATTCTATTTGCAAGAATGCAATACATAATACATATATTTGTATCATGCAAAGTATGTGTTAACCAACAGTTTGCACAACTGGTAATGCTTTTTAGTCAAAAGCAGGTTATTTTGTAGTTATAATCTTGGAGGAATCAAAAGTTATACACTGATTTTTGACTGCATGGAGGGTCTGTGCTCCTAAGCCCCTCCAGTAGTCAAAGGGCAATTGTTTATGTTGTGCACACTGATCACAAAGTCATCCTCCACCATTATCTGGCTGATGTTTTGCAAAATATTGATATCAGCAAACCATAAACACATTCTGAAGACTCTAAAAAAGGTTATGTGACAAAAGTCTCCAGAAAAGGACATTTATGGTCATCTGCAGATGGTCCTGGCTCCATATAGACCAGACAACCAGCACAACAGCCCAATCTTTTACTTCACACCCTGGTGTGTGGGGCATAGCATAGCACTGCCAACCTCGGTGTGCATAGGTGAAAGGGGTAATGGTACCAGAGAGATTTGGAGAAGTTTTGAACCAACTCATCAGAAACTCAATTTGTAAGCACAGAAAGGCTATCAAAGTGTCAGTAACAACCAACTCTGACTGATTATTCTTTATCAAAAATAAATCAAACTAAATAGAACCAATTTACTTTTTATATGGAAAGAACTGACCCTATAAGTAGGGAAAACTCAAAGATAAAAACTCTCTTCATTTGCATTTTCTTGTGAACTTGCACTCACGTGAAGTTTCAGGAGGTCTGTTTTTGAATAAGAGTAATCTAAAAGGACAGGAGGATACACATACACACAGAATGTATTCAAAGAATATATACAGAGAATATTCTGTGATTTCATATATATGTGTGTTTATATATGTATATGTGTGTATGCATGTATGGAGTAGACCCATCTGAATGGGTGCATACAACTTCTGGAGGTGTCTTGCATTTTTCCTTTTTTGCATTTTATAATTTTTCATTTCTAAATTATCTTGGAGATTGAGGATGAACAGAATTAAGGTAGGAAAGGGAGGTATTTCAGTGATGGCAACACTTGAGCAAAGACATATTAATAGGTCTAATAGTTTATTTATCACAATTAGATAATACACAGACTTTTAAAAATCAGATATACTTGTGACAAGAGACAGCAAAGTACCCCCTGAGAATAGACTGGATAAATTGACAGGGTAGAAATCTAAGCGTTTTCTGGAACATGGAAATCTCCATCGAGTCTGGCCCAGGTGGCCTAGGGCTCAGTTTTAGATGCACTCAATGATATCTCTTGTTTATTTAACTCCCAGTGGCCTGTCTGAAAGGGCAGTGACACCCACTGTAGTCTGCAGCAACTAGTGGGGCTGTGGCTCTTACTCTTTTCCTCCTTACCAACCTCTGACCACTACCTTCCTGTAGCTGCCTCTGTACTACACAATCTCAGCGTTAAATGCATTCTTTTGCACCTCTCTTGACAAGGAGCAGTGTAGAGAACCATTCTTTAGGTGACACTAACACTCCAGCTTAGATTCATGATGCCAAAGCTGATGCTGTTGTCTTTCCCCAGCCACACAGCCTAGCATTCTCCATGCCCTTTTGCTGCGGTTGCACATTAAGCTGCATACTTTAGAGGTTTTCCACAACAACTCCCAGACCACTTCCCTAATCAGTATTCGGCAGGATCTTCCCCTTTAGCAGATGCACATTATTTTCTTCTCCTTTTGTTCTTATATTTATTGTTCTAAGGTTTATCAGCGTCAACTGCCTTTGGAGTTTATTAGCTTGCTTTCAATGATGACCCAAAGTCCCATAAAAATATATATTTAAATTGCTTGATTGCAAAACACACCTGTCTGTTTATAGGAAAATTAAGAGGTAGAATTTATGAGGAATGCTTAAAAAATAAGATATCATTCCTCAATTGGGTAATCAAATATTGGCAGAATTTTTTCAAAGTTGTAAGATTTATGGTGGAATCTTGTTTTAGCCATTTTAAATACTATGATGGTCTTAGTGTGTGTAGAATAATTTGCTTCAAAATGTGTGCAATGGCATCATTTGTTTTTAGAAGAAAAAAGAAATAATGCATTTTTGCTTTATTGAATTATCAAAGTAAAGACTTTGCTTTTACTTAAAGCTCTGGTATAAAATGCTTTTAAGGGCAACCAGTTACAAAAGTGTCATCGAAACAATCTTGGATGTAAATCATTTTTCACTTTCTTAATGTGAAAATGTGCAAAGCTTGATGAAAATCAAAGAACATGAGATGCTGGGGAAAGATAATAATCTTTTCATTCTGGGTTCCCAGACTGTGCCAGGGAGAAAACACAGGCAAACAAAAGCATTATTCCCCAGGCTTCCAAATGAGGAATAGACATAATTACAAACCATCGGTTTACTCAAGTGGTGGTCAATGCGATTCACCAGTTGAATTCTGGCTCTAATTGCCATTACTCAAACTATGCCTATTTATCCCCCAGACAGGGCAAAACAACCGCCTTTGTAGCCCAGCTTTACAGAGCACATTTGGGACAATCAACACTGGCAATTGTTTTCTATTCATGCTTCCAAGAATACAAATAGCACTGAATGGTGAGAAGTACCAGGATGAATAATGTTTCTGTTCTAAGCCAGCCAGATTATACATTCACGCATCCATCCATCCATCCATCCATCCATCCATCCTTCCCATGTACATGCTCTAGATATTGTGCAAAATATTGACAATAAATGATGAAAAGAAGCAGACATGGTCCCTACTTCTAAGGAGCTTACAGTCTAGTTTGGGAATGGGTAGGAGAAGGAGGTGATTTTAATTAAATAATCCCACAAAAGTATCAAAAACTTTGTCATCTATGCAATGAAGAAGAGGTGCAGGTGTTACCAGAGCCTACAGTAGGGGAACACGTAGCTGTCAGAAATCTTAGAGAAAGAGTCCCAGAGGGAGTAGCACTTAGAGCACTGAGCTAATACGACGGGCTGTCAAGAAATTAACTAGGTGGAGAAGGGACTGAAAAAAAAGCCCAGGCAGAAGGAATAAGATGGGCAAACCCCCAGCGTGAGGGGAGCTTGGTACATAAAAGGAACGAGATGGACAGCTTTGCTAGAGCACAGGCTGTGAAGTTTTGGCACCACAGTGGGAATCCAGATCAAAACGTATACGGTGGGCCACGATGTGGAATTTTGTTTTATCCTATACGAAATGAGAGGATATTAAGCTGTTTTAAACAGGGAGAGCATAATCAGATTTGCATTATGGAAAGATCACCCTGACTCCAATGTGGAGAATACATGATTGGAGGAAATCAGAAAAATCTCCAATGCTCTTCATAGTCCGCAATGCTGACAGCAAGTGATCAGGCTGTTTCATTACTGCACTGGCCGTACTGAAATTAGAAGGAGCTCAAAGGAGGGAGACAGGAGCTGAGCCGACTGGTCAGCTTGAGACACTATTGACACTAATGCTCTGCAAGTGATCCTAACTTCTTTTAGGACCCTAATGAGTTGGGAATCCCTGTTCTCTCGCAGTCTCTTTACCTCTGTGACTGTGACCCTGGCCCAAGGTGCCCTCATCTTTTCCTGCATTATCTCCACTGTGACTATGCATTCATGCTGTGCCATGCTTGTCTCCATTCAGTCTGGCGTCAATAGAGTCTCCAGAATGGCCCCCTGAAAACATGTCAGATCACATCATTCTTCTGCTCCTGCAATGCCTTCCGTGTCAGGTGGAGGAAAGTTAACAAAATGAGTCTTAAGAGACCTTCACACCCTCTTCTTCCTCTTGTCCTATCATGTCTCTAACCTCATGGCCCTCCCTGTCTCCCTCACTCTCTCCTTTCCAGCCACCCTGGCTACCTTGATGTCCCTTCAAATAGGCACCCAGTTGCCTCAGAATTTCAACTTTCTTTTTCTTTTTTTTTTTCCTTTTTTTTTTTTTTTTTAGATAAACGCTCACTCTGCTGCCATGGAGTCATCATAGCTCACAGCAACCCCAAACTCCTGGGCTCAAGTGAGCCTCCTGCCTCAGCCTCCAGAGTAGCTGGGACTACAGGTGCCTGCCACAATGCTTGGCAAGTATTTTACATTTTTAATAGAGATAGAGCCTCACTCTTGCTAAGACTGGTCTCAACCTCAGGAGCTCAAGCAACCTACCTGTGTCACATGTCACTTCTGACACCACTTGTCAGGGCCCAGGACTGGCCAGATCTTGGGCCCAGCTTAACTAGGTTACGGACGCGGACTGCTAAGTTATCTTGCTCAGGTTCAGTTTCTTCTAGGTGCCTGAGAGCTATCTACTTTAGCTGGAGAGAGAGAGAGTCTTAGAGAGGGTAAAGCAGTCTTCTTAGAATAGATAGACCTTAGTTTTTAGCAGAGCTTGGTAATCTTCAGCAGAGAGATGCTGTGCTGGCGTTCTGAAGGCAGGAGAGGAGACAGAATCAGAGTAAGCGGGTCCGTGATAGAATGCGCATGCTCCTTGACTGCCTCCTCCAGCCTAATATAAGGCTGATCTCGTGCCTCTCAACACCACAGGTGTAGAGGCTGCCAATTCACCACTGCTCTCATCTCACGAGCTCTCATGCTTGTTAGGAGAGCTAAATCTCTCCTCATGCCCTTTCCATCCAGGTGTTCCAGGTATTTCTCATACGGGTATCAAGCTATACAGGTATTTCTTATAACTCTCACTCCTAGACATAGGCTATGTGGGCCACAACATAACTTTAACTTGTTCCATTTGTCAGAAACACAATTTGGATAAAAATGTAAAGTGGGCAAAGAAGAGAGCATGTTACTGTGTTGTCTAACACTTGGCTATAGTTTTAGAATGAAAACTATACAAGATCTATCTTTGCATCTGTACATATGTTAAATATATATATATATATATCAAAGATTTTTCTTTCTTTTTCTGAATGGCATTACCAAATTTCTTTATAAAATTCCTTAAAGGGGTTTTTAATTTAGGTTGTCTTAGAGATAAATCAGTTCTTACATAAGTAAAACATTTCTAAAATTCCTGGAAATACAGAAAGTAACCCAAATGCTTCTTATGTTTACATGACATGGAAATATCTTTGGCAACTAAGAGTAGTTCAGTATTTTTGGTTTAATGAAAACAACTATGTCTTGTTAGGTAACTTAATTCAGCATAATATAAGCAAATATTTTTACTTGGGTTTACTAGTCAAATAAGGCAATATCTAGAGGTTAAGATTATAAAAATTATAAAATTCCACCTTAGGATAAATGTACAAGTAAAGATGTCCATTACTTCATGTCTATCAAACACAGCAGTAAAACAAACAGACAAAAAACACATGTGTTTAACATTTTTGTGTTTTTGCTTTTATGATACTTGCTAATATACATGCACTATAAAAATTGCAGGGAAATGAGCTGAAATGACAGCTAGCTTTTTTATGGTGTTATATTATGTCTGCTGAAAACATTTTCCAGTTTCAGTCTTCTACAGGTCACCAGCCAGTTCACCAAGCACCATTTGTTAAATAAGGACTCATTCTCCCCAATTAATGATTGTGATAGGCTTATCAAAGATCAAAGATAAGTGTCTGGGTTCATCTTTCGGTTCCCTATTCTGTTCCATCTATCTATATATCTATTTTGTGCCAGTACCATGCTGTTTTAGTCACCATAGATTTATAGGGTAGCCTGAAGTTTGGTAATGTGATGCCTCCCGATTTGTTTTAATTTCTGAGTAATGTATTGACTCTTTGAGATTTTTTCCTGATTCCATATAAAATCCTATACTTTTCCAAGTTCTTTAAAGTATGATAGTGGTTCTTTAATAGGAATTGCATTAAATATATGGATTGCTTTGGGTAGTATGGACATTTTAACAATGTTGGCTTCCTAGCCATTAGCATGGTATATTTTTCCATTTGTTAACATCTTTTTCTATTTCTTTTCTCAGAGTTTCATAGTTCTGTTTATAGAGATCTTTCATGTCCTTTGTTAGGTAAGTTTCCAGATATTTCATCCACTTTGGCACTGTAAAAGGAATAGAGTCTTTATGTATATTTTCAGCTTGACTATTGTTGGTATATATAAAAGCTACTGATTTGAAAGTATTGATTTTGCAAACTAAGACACTTCTATATTTCTTGATTGCTTCTAAGGAGTTTTATAGTTGAGTCCTTGGGGTTTTCCAGGTATAAGATCATGTCATCTGTAAAGAGTGACAGTTTGATCTCCTCTAACCAATCTGGATACCCTTACTCACCTTCTCTTGCCTGATTGTGATAGCTAAGACTTCCATTACTATGTTGAATAGCTGTGGAGACAAAGGGCATCCTTGTCTAGTTCCAGATATAAATGGAAATGTTTTCATTTTTACTCCATTCAGTATGATATTAGCTGTGGGTGTGCTGTAGATGGCCTCTATCAGTTTAAGAAACGACCCATCTAAACCTATTTTCTTAAGTGTTCTGATCATGAAAGGATGCTGAATATTATTAAAAACTTTTTTATTTGCATCAACTGAGAGAATCATATGATATTTGTATTTTATTTTATGTGACGTATTATATTTGTAGATTTACGTGTGTGAACCAGTTTTGGGATAAAACCTCACCTTTCACCATTAACAACAATTGATTCTCACTTGATAAACGATTTAAGGAAATTATATGAAAATACTAGAAGACAGTGCAGGGAAGATGCTTAAAGAAATTGGATTGGGAGAATTTTTTATGGGGAGGACACCACCTGGAAATTCAAGTAACACCAAAACCCAATATTATTGGGATCTGATCAAACTAAAAAACTTGTGCAGCCAAGAGCATAGTAAGTAAGGCAGGCAGATGGCTTTCAGAATGGGAGAAAATATTTGCAGGTTATGTTTCCAACAAGGATTTGATAACTAGAATCCACAGAGAAGTCAAACTAATCAATAAGAAAAGAACAAATAATCCTATTTCCCTGAGGGCAAGAGACTTGAACAGAAGCTTCTCTGAAGAAGATAGGCTGCATGGCCTACAAACACATGAAAAAATGGCCATCAGCTTTAATCATCAGAGAAATGCAAATCCAAACCACTTTGAGATATCATCTTACTCCAGTAAGATTAGCCCACATCACAAAATCCCCAAACTTCAGATGTTGTTGTAGATGTGGAGAGAAGGGAGCACTTCTACACTGCTGGTGGGAATGCAAGCTAATATGTCCTTTTTGGAAAGAAGTTTGGAGAATACTCAAGGGACTAAAAGGAGATCTACTGTTTGATCCTCCAATTCCTCTACTAGATATTTACCCAGATGATCAAAAATCATTTTACAACAAAGACATTTGCACCAGAATGTTTATTGTAGCCCAATTCATAATTGCCAAGTCATGGAAGCAACCTAAGTGCCCATTGACCCATAAATGACAATTAAAAAATTGTGGTATATGTACACCATGGAATACTATGCAGCCATAAGAAATATGGAGACTTCACATATTTTATATTTACCTGGATGGAGCTGGAACATACTCTTCTTAGTAAAGTATCTCAAGAATGGAAGAAAAAGTATCCAATATTTTTCAATACTATTATGTATTCAATACTATTATGAAACCAATACATCATTGCTACACTTTCATATGAATGATAAAACAAAACTATGGTCCAGAAAGAAAGAACAGGAGGGAGAGGGGAGTGGAGTAGGGAGGCTGGGAGGACAGATAGCATTTGGTGGGACCTCATCTATTGTGCATAATGCAATGGTATATTTTAAAACTATTAAAAGTAGAGTATAAATGTCTTACCACAACAAATAAGTAAGCTGGGTGTTGGTTATGTCAACAAATTTGCTCTAAGCTTTCCACATTGTATATCAAATTATCACATTGTACCCCATAAATGCACTAATGTACACTTTTTTGATTTAATAAAAAATTTAAATTAAAATAAGAATAAGAAAAAGTTTCCAGAATCATGTTGGTAATCTACAAAGTTTCTTTTTTATTATTTCAAAATATTAAGGGGCTACAAGTGTTTTTGTTACATCGGTGAGTTGTATAAGGCCGAAGTCAGAGTTTTTATGTGGCTGTCATCAGAATAATGTTCATTGTACCTGACAGGTAAGCTTCACCCCTTAGTTCCCTCTGACCCTCCCTTCTTCTTGGTTTCCCATGTCTTTTACACCTCTTTATACCCATGTGTACTCATTTCAAAAATGTAGCTTATCACATTGAAAATGCTTTCTTGTATTCTTAGATTTTTCACATTTTATATTAGGAGTGTTGAATTTGGTCAAATATACTTTATCTCTATTAAGTGGATAGAGCGTTTTTCTCTTCTATTATGTTAATATGATGGATTATATTGACAAAGTTTTGTAATTTAAACTTGATTTGCTAACATTTTATTTCTGCACTTATGTTTTTAAAAATATTGATGACAAAACAAAAAAGTAGGCTCGGTGCCTGTGGCTCAATGGGCTAAGGCGCCAGCCACATACACCTGACCTGGCAGGTTTGAATCCAGCCCGGGCCCACCAAACAACAATGATGGCTGTAACAAAAAAAAAAAAAAAAAATGGCCAGGCGTTGTGGCGGGCACCTGTAGTCCCAGCTACTTGGGGAGACTCGCTTCAACCCAGGAATTGGAGATTGCTGTGAGCTGTGATGCCATGGCACTCTATCCAGGGTGACAGCTGGAGGCTCTGTCACAAAAAAAAAAAAAGTAAAAAATAAAGAAGTATTAATGTGTAATTTTCTTTTTTCTTTTCTTTTTTTATTTTTATTTTTTTAATAATTTTATTGAATCATAATTATGTACATTGGTGCAATCACAGGGCACGATTCATATACATTCAGAAATATTTTGATCGTACTGTTACAGATATCCTTCATGGCATTTCCTTGATCACTATATAAA
>CAUYON010127203.1:0-33663 GCA_963573935.1 Arctocebus calabarensis | reverse complement strand
TTTGGTTGGTTTAAAGCCTATTGTATCTGCAAATAAGATTGCAACGCCTGCTTTTTTCTGTTTTCCATTTGCCTGGAATATAGATGACCATCCCTTCACCTTGAGTCTATATTTATCTTTTAAGGTAAGGTGAGACTCTTGTATCCAGTATATATCTCGCCTGAGTTTTTGTATCCAGTCAGCCAACCTATGCCTCTTTCGAGGACAGATTAAACCATTCACATTAATTGAAACCAATGATAAATCTTGAGAAAATCTAGTGGACATTTTTAATCCTTTTGTCACTGTGTGAGTTAGACTTTGATAAAAAGTTTCTGGATGAGTTTACTTTTGCATTGAAGGATTACGCTGGTCATTATGGAGAATAGGTCTGAGAATATGGTGGAGAGCTGGTTTAGTTATGGCAAATTTCTTCAACGTGTGGATGTCATTAAAGTATTTAATTTCTCCATCATAAATGAAACTCAATTTAACTGGATACAAGATCCTGGGTTGAAAGTTCTTTTGTTTTAGGAGATTAAAAGCCGATGACCATTCTCTTCTCACTTGAAAGGTTTGATCAGAGAGATCTGCAGGTATTGTAATATTCTTCCCCTTGTAGGTTATAGATTTCTTATGTCTGCTTGCTTTCAAAACTGTCTCCTTCACATTGACTTTAGTGAACTTAATTATGATGTGCCTGGCAGATGTTTTATTCAGGTTGAGTCGTGCTGGGGTTCTGAAACTGTCTGCTATCTGAATTTCAGAATCTCTTGGCATGTCTGGAAAATTCTCTTTCATAATCTCATAAAGAAGAGACTCTGTGCCTTTTGATGCCACTTCATCGTTTTCAGGTATCCCTATAATGTGAATGTTGGTTTTCTTTGAGTTATCCCAGAGCTGTCTGAGAGAATGACCTGTTTTTGCCTTCCATTTCTCTACCTCTTTGTCAGTTTGGGAGCGTTCAAAAGCTTTATCTTCAATATCAGAAATCCTTTCTCCTGCTTGTTCCATTCTGTTGCTGAGGGATTCTACTTTGTTTCTCAGATCTTTGAGGGCTGCAACTTTTTGTCTCAATGTGTCAAAATTGGTCATTTGGTCTTTGAATTCCTTGACTTCTTGAGACAATTTTTGAAATGCACCCTGAATTTCTAAATCCAACTTTTCCTCTATTTTATTAATATTGTTTACAATCCAAATTCTGAATTCAATTCTGACATCTCAGCCATCTGTTTATGCATAGGATCTTCACTTGTGTCTGCCAAATTGTTCTATGGGGGGGGGGTTGACCTACTCTGGTTGTTCATGTTTCCAGAGCTTTTCTGTTGATTCTGCCCCATGATTAATTTTACACTGTTGGCTGGATGAGTAGATAAGGATAATTTGGGCTGGGAGTTCTAGGAGTAGTGATTGACCAGTCCTTTGCTTAAAAACTGGGACTGGTGTCCGTACCTTTTCCCCTAGAGTTTTGCCAAGGACTCGAAGAGTGCTACTGCTTGTGAAACTTGGGACCTTCTTGGTGTGGTGGGGTTAAGTGGCTCTGTCTTATTTTCAGATGGTCTTTGTCTTATCCTAGAGAATCAGTTACTCTGTATTGAAATCTGAGCTGTGAAGAAATACCAGCATTTAAGTCACCGCACTCCCCACAGGCAACAACTGGAAAAGCAAAATCACACTTTCCCGCTACCACACACCAAGAGTACCACTTTGGAACGTCCTTGGGTGATTGGCCCAGTTGAAGAGGTCTCAGTCAATTGTCCTAGCCAGCACTGATCTCAAATGGAAGAGTTAAAAAGTCTCTGGCAACTAGATAGCAGGGATCTGCTGGAAGCTCTGGTATAACTCACTCCAGTGCTCTGTGAGCTCAGGAGGACCCACCCCGCTGCCAGTAAGTAGATTAGTCTGGGAAGGTTGATGCCTCCTTCCCCACCTTGCCCCTCTGTCACACCCATTTGGTGGTAACAGTTGTGATCCAGTTTCCTCCAATGAGCAGATGCTCCGGAGGTTTGCACCTACCTGGGTCACAGTGAGGTCTGTGGCTCCTCAACCAGTCTGCTACTCCCTCTCACTGTTTGGCAGGGGGAGGTGAGGCCCGACAACCTGGGTACTTGATAGGATCTGGGGCGATTCACTCAGTTCCAGCCCTGTCCATGATTGATGTTCCTGCTGGCCAGAACAAGTTTCCAGAATTTATTTCTGTTAAGGCTATTTTCCCTGATCAGACTTGGGTTGCAAATAGGTCTGAGTCAGTCTGTGAGTTCCAGTCCTTTGTCTCAGCTTTCATTTCCTGAGGGCCAGGTCAGTCTGAAAGTAAGCAAAGCAACCTCTGCCCTGGTTGTCAGCTGACTCTGCTCATATTCTAATCCCTGTGCTCTGTCCTGTCTGGTACCACCTCAGGCATATCCTTCACGTGCTTTGGTTGCCAGTCCACTCTGCCAGTGGCTACCACTGGTTTTCCCACTTCCACTGGCCGCCCAGAAGACTGGGAGTGCCTCCTCAAAACATCCCAGGGGCGCGAGCTCTCCTGCTATTGTTCCCGCAGTTGCAGTTGCTGTTTTGTGCCTCAGGAGACCTTTTTTCCAGCTGGGCCTCTTCTTGGCTCACTTTCCTCTCACCACTCCCGAGCTGGAAAATCAGCACAGATCAGCAACAGTCTGCGGCCCCATCCACACCCCTTGAGAAAATCTCCAAGAATCTGGACTCTGTGGGGGACAGGCCTCAAGACCTCGGGTGAGAGTGGAGGGGAATACCAGGAACTCAAACTTGCAGGTAGAGAATATATACAGTTTTATGCCTTGTGGGATAGTGCTGCAGCACCCTAGTAGGGGAAGGAGGTCTGGTTTTTAGAGGGTCTCTCCTGTGGTGTAGAGTGGGAGGACATCTGAACTTTGCTCGCTTGTTTGTATGGAGGTATAGAGTATACTGTGAGCCACTCTCATGGGGCGGGGGGGACTCCTGTCCGCGTGGTGATGTGCTCTGTACCTTTTTGTTTGTGTCCTCGGGGTCTCAGGTTGCCCCAGCAGGGTCGATGTGCGTTCTTTGACCTTTTCTTTCAGCTCAGATCCAAACTATCAGCTTTCTTGCTGAGTTTCTGCCCTTTAACTCTCCTTCTGGATGGGAACCTCTGCAGAAAGCTGGCTACAGACTGCCATCTTGGCTCCTCCCCCTCCTTCCCTCATTTTATCCCTTCCTCCTTTTTTTCCTTCTGTTTTTACTTTCCTTACCTCTGGGCTGCAAGTATCATTTATTAATTCTCTTCTATGTTCTGGTCTTTCAGCTGACTCCAGGGAATCACTAGTGAGCCTCAGTTGGCATGACCCCTGCCCAGAAGGAGCTTATAGTTTAGTAGAGAAGACAAAAAAAAAATTCAGTAAACCAGAAAACACATTAATAAATACAAATAGCTTTAGGTGTTATGAAAAAAAAATCAAGGAGGACAGTGAGATAGAACTGAAGGGGGGCTGCTTGGGAGAAATTCCACGAGGAGGTGATGTTTAGGTTGAAATCCAAATGATGAGAAAGAATTGGCTGGGAGAAAATCCAAGAGAAAATATTTCTTGGTTAGAGAACATCATGGGAGAAGGCTGGAAATCAGGTGACAAAGTAAATGAAAGCTGCCCAGGGTGACTAGAGTCTGGAAAATGGACCATTTGAGGTCAGCCAGGCCTGGAGGCCAAGATGAGGGTTTGCTTTTTATGACATTGGCGCTAGGAAGCTAATTAAATGAGTTTCTTTGGAAGGTTTGAAGCAGGAAACCAATATTGTTTTCTTTTTAATTAAACTTTTTTATTTTGAGTAGTTGTGGATTCTCACACTGTTGTAGGAAATAATACAGAGATCTGATGTGCTCCTTACCTAGCTTTCTCCAGCAGTTAACAACTTGCAAAGCTATGCTGCAATATTGAGATGTGGAAATTAACCTTGATGTAGTCTAGATACAGAAAATACCTGTTGCCACAAGGATCCCTCCTATTGCCCTGTTATAATCACATCTTCTTGATTCTCACCCTACTTCTTTTTCCTAGCCCCTGGCAACCACTCAAATTTTCATTTCTATAATTTTGTCATTTCAACACTATTACATAAATGGAATTATTCAGTCTGTGACTTTTGAAATTGACTTTCCGTCACTGGGCATATTTTCTGGTAGATTCATCCAAGTTGCTGTCATATTTCATTCCTTTTTTTTTTTTTTTTTTGCAGGTGCATTTTATTTTATGTATGGATATAGAACAGTTTATTCAATGGTCCACCCATGGTAGGGTAACTGGGCTGATTCCAGTTTGGGCTATTACAAATAAAGCCATTTTAAACATTCATGTTCAGATTTTTGTGTCAGCATAAAATTTCAATTTCTCTGAAACAAATGCCTAACAGTGCAATTGTTAGGTCGTAGGGTAGTGGCATACTTAATTTGATAAGAAATTGCAAAACTGTTTTCCAACATGGCTGTCCCATTTTACACCACCATCCCTCAATATACAAGGGACCTAATTTCTCTGCATCTTTACCAGCATTTGGTGTTGTTGCTATTTTTCATATCAGCCATCTGTATCCACATCCATACATAAAATACTATGCACCTACAAAAAAAAAGTGGTATCTCATCATGGTTTTAATTTGCATTTCTCTGAGGGCTAACGATGTTGAGCATTCTTGCCTGCACATATTTGCCATCTGTGTATCCTCTTTGGTGAAACCATGCTCTTTTTACAAATTTATTGTGCTGGCTTTATTGACAAGCTCCTCTCATACTGTGCTGCCAGTGGCACAAATCTCACCCCTGCCCACGGCACGCAATGGATGGTGTGTCAGTAAATTCCATCTAGAAATGATTTGATGCCCAGAGACTTGCACTCACTGTATAATTAGGTCTAGTAAAGCTTATGAATGTAGTCTCAGATTATAATCACTTTTTAATTATATTTACCTTTGTCGGCAAAGAGGTGAGATGTATTATTGGCTCTGGGAGGTAACAATTCAAATCTTCATCCAAAGAGGCAGGTGCCCTGAGGGGGATATATAAGCAGGAAAAATTGCATGGGAAAGAACCAAAGAAATTAAAACAAATCCAGACGGACATAGAGCTTTGGCCTCTAAACCGAGTCTTGGATTCTGAGGCCAGGAAGTAGAGAGTCTTATTTTTTCTATTCTTACTGCGCCAGGAGGACAGGAGTGCTGACTGTGTGCTGGGTACTATGCTAAGCACTTTCTGAAAATATCTCATTTAATCTTAAACAACAACTCCAGGAGGTAGATCCTATTATTATCACTACCATTTTATAGAGGATACTGAGGCCCAGGATCATACAGCCAGCAAGAGGCACAGCCTGAATTCAAATTTAGCTCTGCTTGATGTGAGAACCCTTGTGGGGAACCCCAATGTTGAAGAATTCTCTGACCCTACTTTCCCACATATGGATGTTCTGATCAATACTCCCCCACATTTCTGGGCTCCTCTGCTCACTCTCGCTGACTCAGACGTCTCATTGCAGGCAGGACTTTTGATACTTTCTCCCTCCTACAGAGCAGGAGCCTTAAAGTAAAAGCTCGCACACTCACCAAGACCTCTCTGGCTCTTGCCATCATTATTGGCAGCAACATCCCGAGTCCCTTGCCAGAAAGTCCTCAGCCCAAAGGGTCATGCAGTGGTGACAACGACCATGCTGCTGCTGATGACAACCATGCTGACAGTAACAGTCAGTTATTTACTTAGCACTTATTATATGATACTTTGCATGAATTAATGTAGTTGTGTTCAGAATCTGTTCCCTACACCAGCAGCACCATCACCTGGGAATTTGAGAGAAATGCAAATTTTTAGGCCCCACATGGCACCAGATCTACTAAATAAAAAACTCAAGAGAGTGGGGTCTAGAAATCTATTTTATAACAAGCCCTCCAAGGGATGCTAATGCAGGCTGTAGTTTGAGAACCATTGTGTTAATTCATTAAAGATGAACAACCATCCATGGAGGAGGTATTATCTTCTCTATTTTATAGCCGAGGATGCAGAGGCTCAGAGAAGTACAGACAGAGGTCTAAGGTCACACAGCTGGTAGGAGAGAAGAATGTCTCTCTGACCCAAAGCATAGCCTCTGCCTTGGACCCTAACCCACAGCTTCCTGTTCACCATACTTGGAACTCCAAGAACATGGCTGCATCCTAATCCCCAGTCCACTTAGACAGAGTCATTCAAAGTCTATCTACCTCAATTTTGGGCTGGATAATTATTTGTTGTGGTGGGCTGTCTTGTGAACTGAGGGAAGTTTGACAGCTTCCTTGACTTCTATCCACTAAGTACCAGTAGCTCCTCCTTTCGCATTCTGGTTGCAACAACCAAAAACGTCTCCAAACATTGCCAAATGCCCCTTGGGGAGCATTGGGAGTGACTAGTGTAGATATATCAGCTGCTTCTTTCTAGGGTGGAAGAGACATTCAAGTCCTATATGCTTTCCACTTCGCTCCTATCCTATTGGGTTTATTGCATGTAAACTGAAGCTGCATTAATGTAAACATAAAAGTTTTAAAGTTCACCTAGACCTGTGTTTAAATCCCCATCTATCCTTGTTGTGTCATCTTTTCTGACTTATAACATCTCTCTGAAATTAATTTTCTCCTCCATAAATTGAGGAGGGTGATGAGACTTACACTATCAAATGGTTGGGGGGCTTAACTATTCTGATATCGGAAGGCAATTTTCAAGACCTGGAGGCAAACAGAACTGAACTTGATGTCAGCCCTCATCATTTTGCAATGTGTGGCCAGTAGGTAATTAATAACAGTAAGGCCCATCCTTGTATTCTATACCAGCCCCTGATCCTCAGTGTGACTCACCTGTTTGGCTTAGTCCAATAGGAACCATATTTGCCTGTCCCTATGGGATGGCGTGCCATTGAGAATGGGCCACTCCATCTCATGAGCTTCTGCCTCAGTTTCTGCGCCCATCTTCCCCTGGACAGCACAGTCTCAGCTGCTTCTCATTTGAGGCTGGCTATCGTGGGCACTCAGAACCACAAACTATGACCTACAATAGGAGATCAGTGCCTCCTTTATCCAAACTCAGGAAAGCATTGATATTTGAGTATTTCTCTACTCTCCAGTCATCTGTAAATTAAAGAAATTCACTGTCAGGATTGTGGTGCCTGGGTCTAAATCCCACTTCATGGTGTTTACTTACTGTGTGACCTTAGGCAAGCAAATTCCACCTCTTACTTCTCTGCACCGGAGTCTCACCTGAGCTGTAAAATAGAGTGATTAGATGTATGTGTATTTCACTGGTCTCTTCCTAGAGTACTCTTTCCTTCCAGTTCCATCTGTGGAACTCCTTCCTGTCTTCCAGATCCATTCTAGGTTTCTCTCCTAATTCCTCCTCTCCTCTGCTCACCTTGTGTGTTTTCTGTATTAGTTATAGCATGTAACCCTATCACCATGGTACTGAGCCATGACATCATTCTGGACATGTCTCCTATACTAGGTCACTGGTTTCTTAAAAGTGTTCTCTAGAGACTCCACCCAATTTATCCATTAGCCCTTTTGTCCATCCATCCATCCATCCATCCATCCATCCATCCATCCATCCATCCACCCATCCTTCCACCCTCCCACTCATTCATCCATTCAAATACCCATCTCTGTATCTATTTATCTACCCACACATCCACTCACATAGCTGTCATCCATCCATTCAACTGGATATATTCATCCATTTATCTATCCATCCATCAATTTACTCATTTTTTTGTTCTTCAATTAATTTACTCATTCACATTCTGAATAAATTTATAAATGATTTATTAGCTTTTTCTCTATGTGATGATTAATTTTACATGTTAATTTGGCAAGGTCATGTACCCAGATATTTGGGTAAGCACCAGTCTAAATGTTACTGTGAATACATTTTATTTTAGAAGGGATTAATATTTAAGTCAATAAACTGAGTAAAGTAGATTACTTTCCATAATGTTGGTGGGCCGCATCTAATTAGTTGAAAGCCTTAAGAGCCAGGTGATTCTGTCTCAGGGTCTCTCATATGGTTGCAGTCAAGATGTCAAGTGGGGCTTGGTACCTGTAGCTCCGTGGCTAGGGTGCTGGCCACATACACCAGAGCTGGTGGGTTTGAACCTGGTCCAGGCCTGCCAAACAACAATGACAACTACAACAACAAAAGAAAGTAGCCAGGTGGGGTGGGTGCCTGTAGTCCCAGCTACTTGGGAGACTGAGGCAAGAGAATTGCTTAAGCCCAAGACTTTGAGGTTGCTGTGAGCTGTGGTACCATGGCCCTCTACTGAGGGCAACATAGTGAGACTCTGTCTCAAAAAAAAAAAAAAATGTCAGCTGGGGCTGCTGTCATCTGAAAGCTTGACTGAGGCTGAAGAATCCTCTTTCATGATGGCATACTTATACTGTTGTTGGTAGAAATCTTCAGTTTCTTGCTGGTTGTTGGCAGGAGGATTTAGTTTCTTGCCACATGAACCTCACCTAAGGGCTGCTTCAGTGTTCTCACAAGCTGGAATTCCCAAGTGCAAGAAATGGAAAGAAAGAGAGAGAGAGAGGGAATAGAAGGAAGGTAAAGAGATAGAACCAAGGAAAAGATTGAGAAGATGAAGAACTAAAAGAGAAGACAGGAGGGGAATAGAGGAGGGAGGAGGGTAGAGTAGAGAAAAGAGGAAGAGTAAGAATAATGCCTTCTATCTCCAACTCTTATAAGTCACACGCTGTCACTCCCACCACATTCTACTTATTCTAACAAGTGAGTCTGTCCTCACCTACAGACAGAGAAATTTGGCTCCGCTTTGGTTGGGAGGATGGTTGAAGAATTTGTGAATCTATTTTAAAATCACCACAGTGAGAGATAAAAAGGAGGCAACTGGTAGGGAGTTACAACTCTTCAGAGAGAAGGTGTTATGGAGAAGAGGGAGCAGATACAGAACCTGAGGGCTAATCACCTGTGTGTCTAGGATGGGGAGTTAGAGCGAAGTATTCAGATTAACTCTCAGGTTTCTGGTTTTGGCAATGGATTGCATGGAGGCACCAATCTCCAAACTGAGGATAGTAGAGGAGAAGCCAATTGGAGGTGGTATATGTATATGTTAGAGACAATCTATATGTCACCTTTGTGGAGATGTGTAGAAGATGATTTGATTTATGGGTTTATAGCTCAAATAAGGAACACCAACTGGGATGGACGTAGTGGATCACACTTGTAATCCTAACACACTGGGAGGCCAAAATGAGAAAATTGCTTGAGCTCAGAACTTCAAGACAAGCCTGAGCAGGAATGAGACCCAGTCTCTACTAAAAATTGAAAAAATTAGCTGGGTATTGTGGTGGGTGCTTGTAGTCCAGCTACCTGGGAGGCTGAGGCAGGGGGATTGCTTGAGCCCATGAATTTAAGGTTTCTGTGAGCTAGTCTAACACCGTCACAGTCTAACATGAGCAGCAGAGTGAAACTCTGTCTCAAAAAAGAAAAAAGAAACACCAGTTGGATCTATGAACTTGCAAGCCCTCAGCATCTGGCATGGATGACTTGGCATCCTTCAGGAAGAGTTTTGGGTAGTGAGAAGAGGATGGGACTAAAAGCAGAAAACCTCCCAGAAAGCATTGATATTTAATGATAAAACAACAGAAAAGAACTCAGGTAGAAAAAGAGACACGGAGAAAGTACTGGGGAGATATAGATGAAACTCAGAAAAAGAGTTGCTTCAGAGCCTAATGGAAGAAGAGTTCCATGGAAAGGCACTATCAAGAGTATAAGTTGGCAAAATGAGGTCAAATTATAGCAGGAGTTTTGAAATCTCAATTCAACTGTGTTACCTTGGTTAAGTCCTTTCTCTTATGTGTGTTTTTGTTTCACCATCCAAAAAATGGTGATAAAAATGGCATCTCAGAGCCATTATGAATACTCAGACAATGCAGATAATCTGATAGAGCCTGATGCATATCATAGGTGCTTAAAGAAGTGATAGTTTTCCTTTCTTGCTCCCATGATAGGCCACATCAATAAACACTTTCAATTAAAAACAAGAACCAATATATCCTTTATTATGTGCACATCTTATTTAAAAAAAATTCTCACATGAAAAAGGGTACCTATTGTGAGAGAGACAATGTGGCTGGACTGGATGATCTTTCCTATCATGGTCTGGGCTGTCAAGGACTGACTCCTCAGTTCAAATCCCACGGCGACTGTCATCTGATGCCTCCGAAAGCCAGCTCAGAGTGAACTCCCATGGTGTTGAGACTACCACTCATGCCCAGGGCATGCACCTCTATCTGCTGTTGATGAGACAGCTGAGGCGTCAGAGATGTCAACCAAGCCTCTTATTCAGGCAGTGAATTTCCAGCAAATGGGGTGTGTGTATATAATTATCAGAGATGTAGATCCTGACATTAAAACAAACTGTTTCAAACCCCCATCATCTCTAATGGATGGCAGTTTAGGAGGGAACTGTGGGCAGAGACGACATGTCAGCAATGATTAGGGAAGGCATATAACTTGGCACACTGGGGAAAACGCACAGCAGAAAAATGGAGGAGGAATTTAATAGCACAGATTATGTTTTTAATTACTTTAGCAAACGAACTGTTCTTGTGCTTGAGTGGAGTTGTTGGAGAAGCCACCCCCGGTGTTCCCAAGCTGCCTCTGACTCACCACTGTGATGAAGGCTAGCTGTAGGGAGCCACGGAGCTTCCGAGTTGGTACAACTGAGCCTGAAAGGTATGTCTTCTTCCCAGGGAACCCTTTGCTCTGTCCATCTATGAGTCGGTCAGATTATCATTAGCGACATGTTCAAGAACACAGATGCCAGAGACAGCCTAACTGGATTTGAAGCCTGGCTGTGCCATTTATTAGCTCTGTGATCTTGAATAAGTTTACTGGTGCAAGTTGAGTGGTGTCCTCCCAAAATTCAGTCATTGGAATCCTAACCTCTGGTCTCTTAGAACATGACCTTATTTAGAAAAAGGGTGGTTGAAATTGTAATTAGTTAATATGATGTCATACTGGAACAGAGAGGTCCCCTAATCCAGTAAGACTAGTGTCCCTATAAAAAGGGGAAATTTAGACACAGACAAGCACACAGGGAGGATGCCATGTGGGGATGAAGTCAGAGATCAGGGTGATGCTTCTACATGGCAAAGAATGCCAAAGATTGCCAGCCAGACACCACAAGGTAAGTGGGGCCTGGGACAGATCCTTCCCTCACATCCTCAGAAGGAGCAAGATCCTGCTGTCACTGTGATTTCAGACTTCTGGCCTCCACAACTATAAGAGAATATATTTGTCTTGTTTTGAGCCACCCAGTTTGTGGTACTTGCTTATGGCAATTGTCAGACACTAATCAAGAACTTTCCATCTCTGTGCTTCTGTTTTCTCATCTGTGAAGGTAACAGTGGTACCTACACCTCATAGTGTTGTTGAGAGGCTTAAATGCAACTTATGTAAAACAGTTTAAACAGTGCCCAGGACTCAATAAGCTGTTAGCTTTATTACTGAAAGTGCATTGGTGGTGGTGGGGATGTGTGTCTTCTAACAGGGGTTAAAGGAGGAAATATACTTGGATGGAATGCCTCTATCTCATGGCAGCTGTGTTAGCCACCTTAAACACCATATTTTGAGACTCACATTAAGAAGGTATTTTAATCTCATTTTTCTGACAAGAAAGTTGAGGTTCAAAGATGTGAAGTGACATTTTACCGAATGTCGCACAGGTTGTCGCACAGAGGAAAGGTTTAGAGTGTGGGCTTCTGGTTTGGAAGGCAATAGTCATACTCTTCTAGTTTAGTGTCTCCGGGTGCAATGGCCCTGAAAATATTGTTTGTGCTCTTAGAACGTAGACAACAGGAACGACAATGAAGAAACAACAGTACAAATAGTGAGAAACCAGGGCAGTTAGACAGATCTGGGTTCCGGACTCAGCATCATCACTTCCTGGCTGTTAGACCATGCACACACCACTTCCCCTCTCCTTGAACCTTAATTTCATCCCCTGTAAAATGGGAGCAATAAGACCTACCTTGAAAGAGCATGGTGAGGATAACATTTAGCAATGAAGATGAAGCTCCTGATACTCAATGGGTTCTCAATAAATACTCATCATTATTACCATTCCCACCAGGAAAGAACACTGAATTGTGTCTATTGTATTCTGGATGCATCATAGACCTGGATATGGGAGAATTTTTGCTGGATGGTTTCATGGGTCATCTTTCTGGGCTTCAATTTTCTCATCCATAAGATGGGTATTAATCATTGCAATCCTTTGAGGGGGTCACTTTTGATATTCCTGTTTCATTGATGAGTTCTCACTTCAAAGCTCTTGCTTGTACAGAAGTAAGAGGCTGATGTCCTCTGTGATGAATTTCTGTGCATTCACAATTTCTTTGACTCTCCTTATATTCTTGTGGCCCCGGCTTGTTTCAGTTACTGTGGCTGCAAAACAAATTATCCCAGAATTCAGTGGCATAAAACAACCATTTTGATGTTTACAGGAGCTATGAATTCAGACCAGAACACAATGGGATGGCTTGTCTGTACTCTCCAATGCCTGGAATCTTCAGCTGAAAGACCTAAAGGCTGGGGCTGAAACCATCTCAAGCCCCATTTATTCTTATGTCTAGTCGTTGATGACAACTCTTGGTTGCAGCCTCTGTTCTTCTCCAAATGACCTTCTTTAAGGAGTCCCTCATCATGGGATGGTTTGGATCTCCTCCATAACATGATGGATGGTTTCCAAAAGTGAATGGAGGGAGGGGAGAGAGAAAGAGAGAGAGAGAGATATGGAGGACAGGAAGAAGAGGGGAGAGGGTGAAGGAAGGTAGATGCAGGAGGGAACTGTATCCTTTTAGGACCTCGTATCTTGGAAGTTCCACAGCATCACTTTTACCATTTTTATATACACATATAGACACACACACACACATTCTTGAAAAATACAACCTGTCAAGTTCTTTAATGGCTCTTAAAACATAAAAACATATCATCAAAAGTCCCTAGAAAAAGAAGTGCTTGGATAGCAATAGGTAGAAACCACTCATGTTTCTGCAACAGAATATTATCTTCCTAAGACCAAACCATCCATGTTTTGTGATTAGAGGAGTCTAAATGGAATTTACAAGAGAAAACCCCATCATACAATAGCTTTTTGAGGTCTCCAGTAGAGAGAGTACTATGGATCCCATTGTCCCTGGTTACGTTCAACTCATGAGAGTGAAGGATCCAGAAATCACATCATTTTTTCTTCTTCTTTTACATATTTTTTTTTATTAAATCATAGCTGTATACATTAGTGCAATCATGGGGTACAATGTGTGGACTTCATATACAATCTGAAATATTTTCATCCAACTGTTCGACATAACCTTCACGAGATTTTCTCGTTTATTATGTGAAAACACTTGTGTTCTGCATTTAGTAGGTTTCACCTGTCCCTTCTAGGATGCACCATAAGTGGAAATCACATCATGTTTGGAAGAGAACACTTTCCCTGTTGGAAAGAAGGGAAGACAATAGCTCACACCCCCTCCCTCAGATCCTGTCCAAACCAACAGAGGTTTCACATAGGACCAGGCTGGACAAAGGAGAACATGACTGGATTCTCAGCCACATCCTCGTCATTTTAGGCTTGTACATCATGATGCAGAAAACTCTGAGCTGGACAGCAGCCTGGAATGGATGCCTCTGGAGCAGGTGGCAGATTGAGGAAGCATCCTGGAAAATTATCTAGTATCACTCAAAATCATGTTTCACTTGGGGAGAACAGCATCCTTTTCATCGTTCATTTAAAAACATTGACTGAGGGCCTATTACAAGCCGGGTACTGGAAATATTGTGGTAAATGAGGGTGGTTTATGGAATCACAGCAGACAATTAGAATTCCATATATTGAGTGTAGCAGTGGGGGAAGATGAGGCACTTTGGGGTCCAGAGGAGGTACCTTGAGGTCTAGGGATTGGAGAAAGCTTTCTGGAAGAGGTGGAATTAGACAAGCAAAGAGGAGGTGGGAGTGGGAATGGGAATTTTAGGCTGACAATGTTACATGTTCAAGGTTCAGAGGCCCAGGTGTAGGAAGAGCCCCCAGCAGTGGACAGAGGCAAGGTCCTGACCTCATCACTGCTGAGAACTTCCTGCCTATCAGAGATGGGGGTGCTGCCTGCTAGTGGCTTCTCTCTGCCTCACTGGGGGAAGCAACATCTCTCCTCAACTCAGAAGACAGGGCTCTGAAAGACCCCATGTGGGGCTGGAGACAGTGGGAGACTTAGACATGGATTGAGAAGGAAAATGCTGAAGAGAAATGTGGCAGGGAGTTTAGGAAAGATGTGAGATTTTCCTGAGGCAACTGGTAAGAGCTGGAATGGTAAATGGAAAGAAGAGAGGATGGAGGAGATGCAGCTGTGGGGAGGATGGGGAAGGATTCCCTGTTCAGAAGCTGATCAAGGCAGAGAAGGAACAAGTACCCAGCAGGTGACTGACTGAGCAGGAGGGGGAGACTGTGTGTGTGGGTGAAGGTGCGTATGGATGTGTGTGTGCAAGTGCTCATAAATGCATTGTGTGCATGTGAGTGTGCACATGCACATGAATGCATTGTGCCTTCACATGCATGTGTGGACGTGCACATGAATGCCTTGTGTGTGTATGTGTGCATGTGCTCATGAATGCATTGTGTATGTATGTGCATGAGTGTGGGTGTAAACATGTATGTGCGTGAGTTGTGGGATCTCACTAGATGGAATGCAAGTACTTGTGGAGGCATGGAGATACACACACACAGACACACACACAGGTTTCACATCAGTTATTTCAAATGCCCAGCAGGGCCCTTTGCCTTGGTGAACTATTGTTTTGTAGCTAAGGGAGATGACCCTCTGTTCTCAATCCAAAGAGTCCATGGGGAAATGCCTCAAGCAGAAAATAAAGAGCAGTACTGAACCGTTCTTGTTGCTAAAAGCAAGTAACATTCTTTACTCTTTAGCTTACTTTTTCCCTGGCTCTGGATAAGTGATTCTGACAGATTACCCTATTGACCTCTCTGCAGAATCCCAGGTGGGCCATGGGTTAGCTGGAAAAGACCTTGTCCCATCCCCACCACAGCACATGCTCTGTGAGAATAGACCTACATTCTGAAACCAAGGAGCCTGCCAGGCCCAAGAGAAGCTCATTTCTTACAGTCCTATAACCTCATTTATTGGGGCTAGCTTTTCAGATAGAACTTATGTAGTCCATGACCTTCCTAGGCCATTCTTACAGACACTTGGGCCTCTCAGGGTTCTCATGCACCTGGTAAAAGAATGTTACAGCATTGTCCTCAGTTCTATAGCTACATCTGGGTCAGTGGCTAGGTGAGCCTGGTTGACTTTGCTACCTTCTCCACAATAATGGGAAAGTCTACCATCCTGCATCATCCAAATAGCCTATTAACAAACCCATTTTACAGATGGGGAAACCAAGGCTCATAAAGGTTAAATCGCCTGAGCATAGACAAATAGTAATGCACAGTAGGTGGTAGGGGGCAGGTATGAACCAGAGATGCTGACACCACAGCCCAGTTGCTTCTCCAATGCCCTGGACAACACAGTGTGATAAGGGTAAGCCACATCAGGAAGGGGTATTCTCACACTGCCTTGAGGGAGGACAAACAACTACTCATAATTTTTTCATGGTAGACCATTGGACTGGGTCTTCAAGGCTATGTAGGAATTTGATTAGCAAAGGAGGTATTGTGGTCAGGGGAGGAAATGGTACATGTGCACCTGTGTCACTATGACAAGTACAGGTGGATGGAGAAGTTTTATGTGGCTTGAGAGTGGGACATGGTGATGAGGTGGGACAGAAACTGACTCCAGAAGGTAAGTCAAGACCCTAATTTTGAAGAACTCGGGCCATATTAAGTGTTTGTGATTTTATCTTATAACTATCAAGGATTCAAAAGAGTACACAGAGGGAAGCCAGAGATTAAACTGGCTTGCTGATGGGCAGCAGGATTACTTAATGGTTAAAATCAAGCTGGGGAGTCAGATTGTTGCTTTCAAATCTCAGGTCTGTTTCTCCTGGTTGTGTATTCTTGGATAAATTATATAGACTTCTCTAAGCTTTGTTTTCTTTTCTAGAAAATAGAGAATGGTAATAAAATATGTAACTTAGAATTCTGAGGAGGAAATTATATAATCTGTACTGGGTATTCAGCAGGGTATCTGGCACATGGTAAATGCTAGATATTAATTGCCATTATTGTTGAAGGAAGCCCCTGGAGGCAGCATTCAGGTGGTATGGACCAGTGGATAGACAGAGAATGGGGGTTGGGAAGGCCGTAGCAGAGCAAAGTCCAGATCAACAATGATGTATCCTGGTTAAAGACTGAAAGAGGTCACGGGGACAAAACATGGAGAGCAGGCTTGAGAGAGTATCATTTACAAAGAGGATTAACTAAGCTAACATATATAGAAGGGTTCTGTAAACTGTACTTACTCAAGTATAATTATAATTAGGGCTATTTTCATCAGCTTTATTTCTTGGGGGCCTGCCTGCCTCAGTTCTCTAGAGAGCAGATGCCATTTAATTCTCCCAGATCAAATGTTTAACAAACACAATGCTGAATAAACCCAACCTCACCTATTTAGAATGCACTTGGTATTTTCAGTTGCTGAGTGACACTCCAGAGGTTTACCACCGTGGCAGACATGATTCTTTGCCTAGGGCTGCGTATATGTAACAGGGACTCTATACACATTGTCATGGCCAAGAACACAGTACCTGAAGCTCAACTGCCTGGGTTAGGATCCCAGTTCTGATGTTTAGTATGTGTTTGAGGGCAAACTACTCAGCCTCTCTGTGTCCTTGTTTATAAAATAAACACAATAGCAGAGTTACTGCATGGAGCTTTTGTAAGTATTCAGTGTAATAGTAGGACAGGAGTGTGAATACATCTATCATGATTATTAGACCCTCATTACCAACACCACCATCATTATAACTGTCACCATCACTGTCATCATAATCTCCATTGCCTTCATCATCACTATCATCATTATTACACCATCATCAACACCTTCACCACCACCATGAGCATGATTATCACTATCATCACCATTACTACCATCATCATCATCATCATCACACCCTTATTACCAACACCATCATCACTATAACTCTTACCATCATCATCACCTGCACCACCACCACCAGCATGATTATCACTATCATCACCATTACTACCCTCACCATCACCATCACACCCTCATTACCATCACTATAACTGTTACCATCATCATCACTATCATCATTACACCATTGTCATCATCATTAGCTTCACATCAGCATCATTATCACTATCATCACCATCACTACGATCATCATCCCCATCATCACACCATCACTATCTCACTATCATCACCATAATCACCATCATCATCACCATCATCATCACCATCACATCCTCATTACCAACATCACCATCAATATGACTATCACCATCACCATAATCATAGTCACCATCATCATCACTGTCATCATCATCATCATTACACCATCATTGTCATCATTACCTTCACCACCACCATCAGCATCATCAGCTCTATCACCATTACTACCATCATCATCACCATCACAACCTCATTACCAACGTCACCATCATTATAACTGTCACCGTCATCGACATCATAGTCAACATCACCATTTCCATCACCATCATCATCACTATCATCATCAGCATCACCATCAACACCTCATTACCAACACCACCATCACTATAACTGTCAGCACCACCATCATAATAATCACCATCACCATCATCATCACACCATCCTCATCATCATTACCATTGCCACCACCATCAACATTGTTATCACTATCATCATCATTACTACCATTATCATCACCATCATCATACCATCACTATCATCACCATAAGCACCATCATCATCATTAATTTATCCAGATATCAAAGCATCCTCCCTCACATAAATCATCCTAAGGCTGATATGCTTAAGAAACAGAACAATTATAGCTGGGAAGGCTGAGGCTCAGAGAAGTGATGTCACTTGGTTTTATGTGGCTGTACCACCAATTGGGCAGTGAAATATGAATAAAAACCACACTCCATTCATCTCTATATCTCCAGTTTTTTAAGTACCTAAAATACATGCAGAATTACTGTTCACTGAATAAATGACTGAATAAATAATTTTTACCCCAAATTCAATGGTTCATGAAGTGTAGTCCAAGGATTCCTGGCAGTCCCTAAGAACGTTTCCGAGGGTCCTGGATGTTCTTTTTTCTCTAACTACAGATCTGGCCAGATGAGGCCAGATTTTCTTCATAGACTTCATCTAAAACAACATCACAAAAGATTGAATGTAGAAGGAACTAGGAAAGTCTAGGCATTTTATTGAGTTAGGCATTAAAGAGAATCACACAAACTGTAAAGCAAAGCCACTCTTTCCAGTATGTTTTTGGTTGTCCAAAAATCTAGTTATTTTTTCCTAGAATGTGTCACTTATATTATTATTTATTTATTATTGCTATTTATAAATTAATAAATTCATGTGTTTAAAAGTGTTTTTGTTTTAATTTCTAATCTGGTAAACTTGATTCATACATGTGTATGACCACAGGAATAAAAGCTCTTTGAGGTCTTTAACCATTCAAGAGTATAAATAGTCCTGAGATAAGCAAGTTTGACATCAAGATAGAGACCTGTCAGTGACAATGGAACAGGTACACAAGTCTTGGAATTCCTCTTGGGTAGCTAGGATCAGCCCCAGGGCTAAGACTGAGATGGGGTCTCTGTACCTCACTCCTCAGTTGGGAACTGCTGATCCAGGCCAAATGGAGCTGCCATGACCATGGTTAACTGGCCTGGACAGGAGAGAATGGAGGTCTGACACCCCCTTAATCAGCAAGTCCAAAATCTCTGCAGATTGACTGCCCTCTAGAAGCAGCAGGCTGGACCTAATGGCCACTGCACCACTTTACTGGCCGTTAATCTTCCCCATGTCAGGACAGAGTGCTTGGCTTGGTTCCACATGCTTGTCTGCTCTGGGAGTTGGTTTATTGTCTCTTTACTTTGGCCTCAAAGAACACCATTCTGCTAATTAAAGTGGCTTTTATTCCAGAGACTTCTGGAGGAAAGGCACACACAGAGTTTTTATGCCAAGGACAGAGTCTGATTAGGTTTCCTTTTCGGGAGGAGAAAAGGAACAAAAAAATTAAGTATGTGCTAGGGGAAGAGATAAGAGTCCAGATGCCATGTGTGGTTAAGAACACAGGTATCAGAGTCAGTTCCTGTGGCCTGTACATTAACTGTGTGTAGTCAACCACTCTAGCCCTCAGTGTCTGCACCTGTGAAATGGGTATAATTGCCACACTGACGCTCGCAGAACTGTAGTGAGAATGGAGTGAGGGTCCAAAGCAAGGATGCTTAATGCCTGCTAGATGTTGCATATGAGGTCAAAAACTCATCCTAGAAAAAGTGCTACATACCTCACTGCTAAATATCACACTGTCACCTTTGAAGTACTCCCCCTGGCCATCTGATGACTGTAGTGATATTCAGGAATGAGGTATGTAGCACTTTTTCTAAGATGAGCTCTTGAACTTAATTGCCCAATCTTGTAGTCAGTATCACTAACAGTGCCTGACAATAGACTATCATTACTATTTTAATAAACCCACAGGAAACAGAAGAAGAACTCAAAGATCAAGAGATAGAGTTAGTATCCAAGATCATGCAGCCATTAAGTGGAAGAGCTGGGATTTGAACCTGGTTCTGCTTGAGTCCTAAGCAGAGAGTCCAGGGGTGGGGTTAGCTGAGGTGACTCCTTCTATTTCCACCACAGAGCTCATTTTCCTCCTTTTCACCTTGAGGCAAGTTGCTAATATTTGTTAGGAATAAAGACAAGAAACACAGGATTTGTACAATCATTTTGTCTCTATCTCTTACCTTATTTCTCTGTCCCTGAATGGCAGGAATGAGATTTGCAGACAGTGTTTTTGACTAGATCAGTAGTCCTTTTGCAAACAGCTTTTAAAATGATCCAAAGATATTTCAAATCAGTAATGTTTTTCCCTGAAGGTTATCAGTTGTAAGGGCATTATGAGAAGCAGGTGTAGAATGAATGAAGAGGGGAAGGGGAGAAAGTGTGGGAAATGAGAATTGAGAGGGACAATGCGCGAACATTTCCAACATAGAGCTGCTAAAGTAAGGAATCAGGAAAGTGCCCCAATTATGTTATCAAACAGAGGGAACAAAGAGACGTGAAACTTAGCTTGAAAATGAACAAGGTAGTGGAAAATTTAACACCTTCCAGATCAAAGATTTCTACCCATTGGAAAGAAAGACCTGCCTTTATCTCCTTGATATCACCTGGGGAAGAAGAGAAAAACTGTCATGTAAGAAGAGGTGTGTGCGTGTGTGTGTGTGTCTGTGTGCCATGTGCAGAGAGAAGCAGAAATAGAAAGAGGCAGAAATACAGAGAAAGCAGGAGACAATAGTCAGTGAATGCCCCAGTTCAGTCTCAGTCCAGGTGTCAGCAGATGTCCAAGCTCTCCTATCTGTCCCAAAGCTGCCTTTCCTTGCCAATTCAGCCTTCCAGGTAAGGGAGCCCAGGGGCCCCCACCAGTGTGGAGGTCCATAACCCCCATCTCCTGGTTGAGGTGCCCCATTTGGGCATCCAGTCTGTATCTATGGGCTGGACTCCACCCTGGGGAATGAGCAGACTTCCAGCTGTCTCCTGCAGGAAAGGCTGTGGTGGACAGGTCTGGATGAGGGCCCAGAAGGCCTATCCACATCTGGCTCTCCTGGGTCTTGCTGTGTGCCCTTGGGCAAATCACCCAACCACTCTGGACCTCAGGTTTCCCACTTGTAAAAAGGGAAAGAGCGTGTCTGTTCTTCCTACCTCCCAGGACTGCCATAAGGCTTCAATGACATCATGGTTCTAATCAGGTTTTGAAAAGTTTAAAAAAAAGTGCTTATGGAAGTAAGAAATTCCTATTATTTTTGTGGGTTTTGGGGCCTGCCTTGTTTGCATTTCCTAGAGCACTGTCCAGTTTTCCTGTTAGCCATGAGGAGTCAATCTGCTCAGAAAAGGGATCATTGTGTTTTTTTCGACAGAGGGAGGAAAATGGTCAAGCGTATTTATGTCTTGTTCTATTCCCGAGGAAAACCCCTTACAATGAGCCATGAAACTCAATGGGGAGGAAAATGATAATGATAATATAACAATAAAGATAATAAAAAGGAAAAACAAAGACACTTGGATCAACTAGGATAATGGATGCCTGAGGGAAGTGCCCCGTGATATTTTTTCTTTTGCACAGTCTTCCTGGTCTAATCTCCATCACCTTCTTTGGAATGAGCCAGGTAATCCCTTTGGGGAACAGAGTCTGTGGAAGTGACCTTTGTTTGTAGCATACTGTGCGCCCTCCTTCCCTAGCAGCCTCCTCTTTGTTTTGAGATAGGTTCTGAAAGGCAATGGCTTATTGGGGCTTTCATCTTGCTTTCAGTGTGAGTATCCCTCTCCACGCTGTTCAGAAACAAGCCTGGAGAATTTACCAATTGGAAGGAAATTACAACCCCAACAATAATTCTGGTCGAGAGCCAGGCATCTCCTCCCTCTCAGGTCTGTGGACAGCCTGTGGGTAGCAGCTTGATAATTGCTTACTAAATCAAGGGAGTTGCCAAGAAATGGAATCCTCTGGGCACCTCCTTCCTTGTTGCCTGGAATTCACCAGAAACAGGAAATGGATTCTTCATGAGCAGGAATCTTCTACTCTGAAATAGCCACATTGCAGTCAGCTGGGTTCTGAGAGTGTCTGCAGTCCTACAAAGTGCACTAGGCACAGTGCTCTCCTCTGACCACGGCGGGCAGGAAACGTTCTTTGTGGGTTAGGAATTGCATTTGAACCTCCATGTTTAGATTAGGCTCTAGGGTTCTTTCCACCATGCGCACATCTTGTACCAAAGACGAGACATTAACATTTTGTAGGATAAATGGCACTCTGCCTATCTCTTTGGTACCTCCTGATTTTCCTTTTTTATCCTTCTTTTAAATTTTTTTAGAGACAGGGTCTCACTCTGCTAGTGGCATCATCACAGATCATTGCAGCCTTGAATTCCTTGAACTCAAGTGATTCTCCCACCTTAACCTCCTGAGTACAGGAGGGACTACAGGCACGTGCCACCAAGGCTGATTATTTATTTTCGTTATTTTTCCTAGACATAGAACTTTTTTGTATTGCCCATGCTGGTCTCAAACTCCTGGACTCAAGCAATTCTCCCTCCTTGACCTTCTAAAGTATTGGGATTATAGGCATGAACCACTGTGCCTGGTCCTTCATAGTTTCTTACTAAATTCCTTCCTTTCACTGAAAACACTTTGTGAAGATGACAAGTTTTGCTGTCTCTTTCATCCAAAATGACCTGACCAGAGTCCCAGCTTATTAGCTTTCAGCTTATCATTGCAACAAAAATCAAAGCTGATGGAGTATGAGAGTCAAATAACTCTGGGGCCAGGCAGTTGTCATGAATGAGAGAGGCTGTCCAACACGACACCTCAGGGAACGTAGGGTCTGGGGCAAAGCCAACCTAAAATTGTCTCAATTAAAAATTTTTAGGTCATAGTAGCAGCACCTATTACTGAAAAAAAAAAATTAGGTCAGTTGCGGTGGCTCACACCTGTAATCTCAGCACTTTAGGAGACCTAGGTAGGAAGATTGCTTAAATCTGGAGTTCAAAACCAGCCTAGAAAATTGTAGAGAGACTCAATCTCTATAAAAAAATTACAAAAAAATTAGCCAGGAGGGGTATGTGCCTGTAGTCCCAGCTACTAGAGAGGCTGAGGTAGGAGGATCACTTGAGCCCAGAAGTTCCAGGCTGCAGTGAGCTATGATCCCATATTGCACTGTAACCTGAGAACAAAGCAAGACCCTGGCTGAAAAATTTTTTTTTTAGTTATCAGAGGCAAAATGTATCTCTGGGCTCCAAGTTGTTCACATGCCACTTGTAACTTTTGATCTATTTCAACTTCTGTAGAAGAAAATGTGATATGCCCTTAGCCACAGGGTTCGGGCACTGTGAAGACACAATGGTTTGAAAGCCACATTTCTACCTCCACTTCAAGGCTTTTTCTGCTCTGAAGCCCAATTCTTAAAATAGTGCCAATACAATGTCCTTATGGTAAAATAATTTTTTTTTCCTTCTGGGTAGATACCTGGTAATGGGATTGAGGGATCAAATGGGAAGGGCTACTTTTAGCCTTTTGAGAATTCTCCATATTTCGTTCCATAGGGGCTGTATTTGTTTGCAATCCCACCACCAATGTGGACAAAAATACAATTAAATTCAAGTTGTGGGGGGAGAGGAGAGGAGGGAAAAGGAAGGCAGAGGAGGAAGGCAGAAAAGGAATCTGTGTTCTCATACCTAATGGGCACCAGGGAGCAGCATACAGCACAACCCCCTGGGTGAAGGGCTCAACTCCAACTTGAACTTTGCCTAACAAATGCAAACAACGTAACCTAGTCATTTGTACCCTCATATTAATCAGAAACAATAACAACAACAAAATTGTGTTAATAACTGACTAGGCCTTTGTGTTCTCTTAGGAATGTGACAGTAACAGTAGAAATCTACATTATCCCTGCACATTGGAGTACACTTGAGGGTAAAGGCTGCACTTGGCCCATGTCACGCATGTGATCATCTCCAATGTGTACGTTTGTTTCCCGAGAAGGAAGAAGTGTCCCCATTGCTCACAGGAAATGTCAATGCCCATCACTTCCTGTATGTTTTCAGGCACAGGAGGTTTCCTGGGGCCACACAGCTCATTCCGGGGGAACAGCCTATCAGTTCCCTCCCCAGGTTGCAGTCTTTTCTCCAGCATAGCAACTGACCTGGCAATGAATGCAAAGTGAATGCCATCTTGCTATATTTTCTCGTGCTTTCTGCAAGAGTGAAGGAAGCGTCACATACTTTATTTGAATTGTACAACCTTTGCAAACACACGTCTGCTTCTTATTTTGTTCTGTCATGGAAGAAAATGTGAAAGCCCATGTGACAGGAGTGAAAAACGTGGAACCCCAAAAGTCTCTCTCTGCTCTGGCTTGGTGAGTATGTGTTAAGGAGGACTAGCCAGTGTTTGCAGACAGAGTGCTTGATCGGTGATGCTGGTTTGTGCAACACCCAGGTTTTGGGGAGCCTCCATTTTCCTATCTCAAAAAATGTGAAGGATAATGATGTAAGAATTTAAAGATGGTGCAAGAACTGATGCAAAAATGAAACCAGAAAAGGTAGCTTCAGGGCGCAGCACAGTGCCCAGCATGTGATGAATGCCCGATGATGAAGGATATTATTATGAATCAGCCTCAAGGGAAGTAGCATGGGGTGCATGGTGGTAAACTACAGCCTGTGGGCCAAGTGACGTCATTGAAGTTTCACTGGGCCATGGTCATGCCTATGCATTTATGTGGTTATCTGCGGCTGCTTTTGTGTTGCAATGAGAGACTAAGTAGTTGGCACAGAACCTGTATGGGTCACAAAGCTGAAAAAAATTATTATCTGGGTAAAAATTAATGATCTTTGACCAGTGGAATCAGGAGGAGCTGTTTGCATATCCTGATTACGGGGCAGGTGGCTTTGTTTCTCTGAGTGTCCGTTTTCCCATCTCTAAGTTGGGGATAATAATTGACCTTTCTTAAAGGGATATTGTGTGGGGGTAGATGGTACAGCCTGCTACATGGTAGGAACTTAAGTGTTAGTTCCCTTTTTCCCCCAATGTGCAGCCTCTTGGCCTCAAATGGAGGCCCTTTGTGTTCGTGATTTCTCTCCAGAGTTCTGCAGAGGGATAGATGAAGACCAGTTGTCTGGTTCTGCTGCCCCCATGCCCAGGCCTCTGACGGGTACTGGTCAGCACAGCATCACCACCTGAGCTCCGCCTCCTGCCCTATCCCACCCTGCCCCCCATCTTACATGAAACCAATCCTTGGTGCCAAGAAGGTCAGGGACTGCTGGCCTAAATGACAGGACAAGAGCTGCCATTTGCAGAGTGGGGCCAGAAGCCAGCCCTCTCCTACTGCCTGCATCCACCTGAGAGCGGTGAGCTCTCACTACCATTCAATGCAGTAGGTACGTTATCATTCCTATTCTGCCGATAAGGACATTGGGCTTTGGAGAGGTTAAGCTAAACAGTGGCAAAGGGGGGATTCCAATCTGGGCCTCTCGACCTCAGAGGCAACACTCTTTAAAAGGCCTCTGATTTCCTGGAAGGACAAAGAAGGAGACTGCTGAAAAGTGTGAAGCCAGAACTAGAAAGTCGGAGAGGGAAGGGAGCTTGCAGAGCATACATGGGTCCAATCTACCCACAGACAGATATAGACACTGGGGTCTCAAAGGGTAAAGAAGAGCTAGAGGCAGAGCAGGAGTCGCTCCCTGGCCCCAGCTTGGCTCTCATGTCAGTGCCTTGACTGTGGGCTGCGACCCCCTGGGGCCTGTTCGACTGAAGGCTGCGTCTCTCACCCCTCCTCCCTAGCCCTCTGCTCTAGGCAGATTGGATTGGTTTGGGCTCCTTGAGAAGGTCCTTGTCCTCCCTTGGCTCTCCGCCTTTGACAGCGGGGTCCTTATTTGCCCTCACATCGTTCTTTAAGAATCTCTCCTATGGATGACTGCCTCAGGGAGGCCTTCCTGATCCCCAGTCTGGCTTGGTACCTCCTCCAGACTGCTGAAGCCCCTGCTGCTCCCCACATTGTGTGTTATCATGATCTGCCTCCCTGTGAGGACAGGATCTCAACCCATGTTTGTTGAATAAATAAATGGCTGAGTGCATGAAAGCCTCACGGGGTGGAAGGAGGGGCCTGTGGGAAGCAAACAGCATCCATGAACTAAGGAACGTTCCCTGGTTGCTTCCCATCCTTGCAGCTTCTTCTATATTCCTCCCTTTCCTTCCTCCATGGAAGGAGCACTGGAAACAGAGTCGGGAGAGGGTTTCAGCTGTCTGTCCCGCCTAGAGCGCTTGTGAAACCTTGCTCTGTGCCCTCCGTCTCTTAGCATCAGGATCTCTTCACTGATGAACCTGAGTGACAGTCAACCTCTAACTTGCTGAGGTCCCCTTAGCAGAGGGTCACAAGAATTAGTTACTTGCTTCCCCTGTAATGTGCCCAGGAGGTTTTCTGAAGGATGACGAAAGAGTTTTGAGCCCCTCCTCTTTTGTTCTCTGACTGGGGCCTGTCTGAGGAATCAAAGATATTTTTCTGGAGATGTTTCTCTGTAATTCCCTGAGTTAGTATTATATATGAGAGGTAGACATTATATTTCATGGCTTAAAATCAGGACCAAGCTCTCATGTTAAACATGCTGATGCTGAGGACGGGTTAAAGATCACTCAGCAATTCAACAGCTCTAATTGTATCAAAGGAAAGGCTGAGGCCTGGGGCCAGGACTAAGCAAACCAGGAATTAGGGTATATCTCTGCCATTTAGTAACTGTGACAAGGTTTAGTAATCTGCCATTTAGTAATCTTTGGCAAGGTTTTTATCCTCTCCGTGACCCACTTTCCTTCTCTGTCGTGTAGGGATAATATTGGTAGTGTTGTCATGAAGATTAAATGAGTTACTATTTGCGAAATTCCCTGAACATTCCCTGGAATACAACAAGCTCCCTAAAATTATTTTTAAATGACTACAATAAGTTTTCTAATGAGGGTAATAATAGTTTGTTTATGTATAGCACTTAGAATGTAAGAGCCAAGAGAACGGGAGATTTGTCTGTTTTGTGTTGGCTTCACTGTTGAGCCTGCTCTGCCTGGGGCAATTCTTCTACTTAGTAGGCCCACAAACACTTGTCAGGCAGAATGAATAAATGTAGCCACAGTGCTGGCAAAGGGCTATCTATAAGCTCTGTTTTAAAAAATACATGGAGGGTTTACATGCAAACATGTTGAACATACAACTTGAGTCTTAAAAGAGGATGTGTTAGGAAAGAGGATTGTCTTCCTGAGTCTTCTATTAGGTACTTTATACAAATTGACCCATTGAATCCCCACAACAATCTGTGATTACCTGCGTTTTACAGAGGATGCAACTGCGTCACAGAGAGTGAGTAACTTGCCCAAACTCACACAGCAGAAATGTTGGTGGAACTGGGGCTTGGACTCCAGCAATCAGACTTCAAAGGCCGTGAGTTTTACTGCTGTGCTATATTGTCTCTTTCAAGACAGGGTTGAGAAAATTGTGGCTACCAACAAACGAAAAGAAACAGAGAAAAACCCAGTAAAGAAAATTATCACCCACCCCCCCCAAAAAAAAAAATCTAAAAAGAAACATTGAAAAAATAAAAATCCATCTTGTCTCAAGGAAATATAATCTTAAAAGTAATCTCAGATTTGGGGAAGCCTCCTGCCCTGTCTGGTCTTTGGTTTCCTGGTCTGAAATATGGGAAGACGTCCTCCGCTGCTCTTTTCTGCTGGGAGTTGTGGGTTTCTGTGCAAGGCGCTCCTCAGTTGCTGGCTGCAGGTCCAGGAGCCTGGAGCTACCATGAAATTGAGGTCCCACGGGCTGAAAAGCACTGCTCATTTTCTAGCAAAGCCTGCCTCCCAATAGGCTTTCCATGCTCAGAGCAAAACGGAAACTAGAAAAACTGAACACTTTTTATCAAAGGAACAACTCTGGGGGAAGCTGGGAGGCTGAGGAGGCAAATCAAAGGCAAACTTGGAGGAAACACTTTGTGAAGCAAAAGAAAATTCCATCATGTTTGCAATAGCACGATCGACTCGATAGAAGGCAATTTACTTGGAACAGAGCGAGGCTGTGTCTGCTCATGTCTCTGCGCTCAAACAGCAGACCCAGAAGGGAACTTGGACAAATACCCGACAACCTGCCAGATAATTGACACAAAAAGGTTGTTTTTTTCCCTCACGTCTTGAATTATTTGGGTGCTTCAAGAAAGATCCTCTATCCTCAAATTTTATGTGGAAACACAGCTATAAAGAGAGGTTTATTCTTTATTATTTCCTTTTACCCTTATCTACCTATCTAAATATACCAGATATATTACAGACTCTCTGAGTAGATATGAGATAGATTAGAGTCTATCTATAATCGCTATCATCTGAGTGTGTGTTAGAGGTACATTATAGTCTAGCATCTCTGGCTATCTGAGTATGTGTTAGATAGATATTGGAGTGTATCCACCTATGTTAGATATATATTAAATTTTACCCATCTATTCATTTATATATCTGAATTTTTTATTAGATTCTACCTCTTATCTGTGTCTGAGTGTCTATATACTTATTTATCATCTGTCTATTTATCTACCTGAGTATATACGGGGTGCCCCAAAAGTTCACGTGCCATTTTAAATGGCCTACGAACTTTGCAGCAACCCTATGCATGAGATATATGTTAGATTCTCTCTATCCTCTCCTATGATCTATTCTCTATCTAGAACATCTACTATGTATATATAAAGTAATATAAGTTAATGTACTATGTCGCAGAGAGAGAGAGAGAGATTCTACTGGGCATCGCTGTGCTAGGCTCTTAAGTATTTGGTGGTGTAAAAGACAGACATAAGACAGAGGCCATCTGGCCTCACAGAACCTATCACCTAGGGAATTGCAGCCTGTGTGATAAAGGCTGGGTTGAGGAAGCATGGGGGTGAGGAAGTTGTGGGATCAAGGGGAGACCCCAAATCAGCCTAAAGGTTGTAGGGAATGGTAGTGGTTAGGGAAGGATCACTGGAGAAAACCATTGCCGGACAAACAAGGGTGGATGAAAATTCACCATCACATCTACACTATTTGTCTGTCTCTGTTAATGTGGTGATAAGCACGTCACTTTCCCAGTGAAAATCTCACTGTTCTAGGATTCCACAGGACCCTTTGAGAAAAAATGCAGAATGTGTTTTCTTTTTCTTTTGAGATAAAGTCTTGTGTCTCACTCTGTCACCCGGGGTAGAGTGCCGTGGCATCACTGTAGCTCACAGAAACTTCAAACTTCTGGCCTCAAACTTTGTGCCTTAGCATCATGAGTAGCTGGGACTACAGGCACCTGCCACAACACGTGGCTCATTTTTCCTTTTTTGCAGTGGGGAGATAGGGTCTTGCTCTTGCTCAGGCTTGTCTCTAACTCTTGACCTCAAGCAATCCTCCTGCCGTGGCTTCCCAGAGTGCTAGGATTACAGGCACAGGCCACTACCTTGATCCTGAAAAATAATTATTAAAACAACTTACATGTATGTACTGCTTTAAATTTTACAAGCATATTTCTAATGCCCTGTTTGATTCTCACAAAAAGTCTAAGAGAGTGATATAGCAGCTCCCTCCTCCTTCCCTTCCTCCCCTGAACAATTTTATTGAATGTCTACCTAAAAAGAATTCAATAATTAAAACCCATGTAGAAATTGAGCTCTAAAGATAAGAAGCAATCTAAAGACAATGGGCACTGGAGTTAGAGCCTGGGCTGTGTAGCTCAGGGGAAAATCTGAGAAACACCACATCAAGACCAGTGGCTCTGCAGCAGCTATGTTTCTTATGGTAGAGTCCTCTATGAAGCCATTCCTGACTCTCTCCTATGTAGAATAACCACCAACTCCTTTGCATTCTCATCTCCTGTTCCTACAAAGGATCATAAAATAAAATCCTCTAGAGATCAGGGAAGCAGTAAGAATGAGTCCAGCAGCAGATCAGGTGCAGGACAATAGGGAGTGGTGGAGACTGTGGCCAAGTAAAGACTTGAACTCTTCTAGAGGGGTGGTTGCTATTCAGGCCCAGATGATGGTTGTCCCATGGGAATCCAGACCTGGTATTGCCAGATCTTCTGATTTTGTGTGTGTGTGTGTGTGTGCATGTTTGAAGAACTTTAAATATAGATTTTTATGGGATGCTTCCAGATGATTTTTGGCCACAAGTTGAATTTTTATGAGATCCTCAACATAAGCAAATTGACTGAGTTTGACTCAGAGGGCACCAGTTACAAGTCCCTCTAGTCAATACGATTCCATCTCAGCATTTGGCACCTCTTATTTTATTTACTTATTTGGATATCTATTCTCTCCCCCACAGCTGGACTGTTACCCCCTTGAGGGGAAGAACTTTGGTGCCCTCATCTTTGCAGTGCTGATACAGGATTGGCACATAAAAGGGGCACCACAAACATTTACTGGGTGAATGCGTACATTCATTTCCTCTACAGCAGCTGAAAAATAAATATATGATGACTTTTAATTAAAAAGGAACAGGATGAAATATGCATGTGAATTCTATTCTTTGACAGGAGGCAGCACGCTAAAGAGAAAGATTTTCAAATTATGTTTGCCAGCGATGCTCCCAAAAGACTAAAAAAGTTTTCTGGGCATGCAGTCTCGGCTGGCGAAATCCCCTTCTCAGCTCTGCATTGCGACTAATGCTCACTATGTTTAGACACTTCTGCAAGAATAAGAACACTGCTCTTTAAAATAGGTTACCGCCCTTGTGGGCTATGGAGGTCTACTGCGGAGGAATCCAAGCACCTCTCGGCTGACCTCACTGCTATCGTTTGACCTCACTGTTTCTTTCTGGGAATGTCTTTTCTCATAACAACAAATGAATTAACACTAATTAGACACTGCCTTTATTAAGAGATGGGGGGAGGGTGGGGCAACCTGAAAGTTTAACCATGGATTTCAAAATCACAGAGATTGAATTAGCTTCTCTGCTTTGGTACAACTACCAAGTTCACCTTGAGTTAGGAATTGAACCTTTGTGAACCTCAATTTCCTTTTCTGAAAAATGAGGATAATAGTGCCTACAATTTTTTTTTTATACAGTGTTGTAAATAGCATATGGGAAAGGCTTGGCGTATAATAGATATTGAATAAACAACAACTGCCGTCACCTAAAAAAGATGGTTTCCAACTTCTTTTTAACAGGAGGACTCTTTTCCAAATTAAATCATATCTGTAACCTGATACTATGTATGGGAAACAGAGAAAATAAGATGCTCAGATTTGAGTGGAGGTGAGGATCCAAATGTGACCTCATTCTGGGTTTGGAGGAAATTCTTCAAAGCCCTAAAATTCTAAAGATCACAGTCTGGAAGCCCCAAGTCTATTCCAACTATCTCATTCCAAGAATTGAAAAGACTGGGTTTCAGGTGGGGATATGACTTGCCTCAAGATGCACAGCGGATTTTCAAAGGAATGGAGACTCACACACTGGGCCTATAGGCTGGTGGTACGAAGAGGGTGACAGCCTGGTTCATAGCCTGGATTCACTTCCAAGTGAGTTGCCTATGCTGTGTGAAATTCAGCCTCCCGTTCTGCAATACCGTAATCTGTACCTAACTCACAGAGCCATAATGTATGTATAAGTAAATTGATATACACCAAACAGGATTCTTGGTACATAGTTGACAAAAATTAAGAATAGAAATAACTTTAACCATAATAACAATGCCTAGAGCCCATGTAGAAATTCACATTGCATCAAGGGCTTTAATAGTTCTTTTATTTTCACAACTACCAATGAGGCAGTGATTGTTTTTCCCATTGTATAGATAGGGGGAAAAAAAGAAGTTTGCGGAGATGTAGTAATTTGTTCAAGGTCACATAGTGGAGGCAGGTTTTGGATTTATCTTTTGGCAAGGGTCTACTGAACCTCTACCCTATTGCTTTAGAGCAACATTTCCATCAGGCTTTTTTATAGAAAACATCTTGGATCACAATGGCTGATCCACGGCATATGTACACTGCTCTCCATTTCTGTGCTCATGGCAGACATTACTAATCAACCCCTCCAGTGTTTTCCACTGAGCCTTAAGACCCTTTCTTGCTTAGGGCTCTGAGCAGCTATTTACAACATGTTGAGGGCTAGGCTCAGGAGGGGCAATTTCTTGCCCACATCCCACCCTTACCTCTACCTCCCTGCTCTGGGTAGTCATGAGTGCAAGAATCTGGGGGCTGCTGTGTTTTTCTGAGCACACAGCACACAGGGATCCAAGTCTATTGGGTCACTGGGACAACTTCTCCTGTCTTCTGGCTCTTTGCCTGAGAAAAGGAACAGCTATTACAGAAAAAGCTATTTGTGCTTAAAAATAATCCTTCATCTAAAAGCTGAATCACATAATTAGGAGACCTTCCCAATAAGATTTAACACTCCCACCTGTATTGGTGGCCATTCTCCACACCCTCCCCACCTCCTGGCTGAATTTAGCTTTCTACCCTCTGCCTGTGTCCAGCAATTTTCTTGTACTTGAATTAAAAGCTGATGAGAGTCTGCTTGTCTCAAATTGGCTTCTGCTGAGATTTATGCCTATGCAGGGCAAGGGGAGGAACTCAAGGGCATTTGGGCGAGAGGGAAAAAAAAAGAATCATTCATGACTCCTTGGCACCTTGTTTTAAAGACACACAGGGTTGGGCAAAGGAAGAGAACTGTCTCAGCCACACACGTCTAGTTTTCTGATTGTTGCAACCCATTTCTTCCTTCTCTGACAATCACAGTTTTTCTTTGTTTCTGTTCTCTGGTTTAATGGAAAAAATATAAAACACTGATGCAGAACAAATGCAGCAGTCACGTTAGGATCAAAATGTAAGAAGCTCACTTCACAAATACGGGGCTGCCACACAGCTGATGGCTCTATCACATCTCTAAAAGTTACAAACACCTACCACCGTGTCCCCTCAGGGTATCTAAGGGTCTAAGTGTGTGTGTGCTTGTGTGTGTGTGTGTGTCTGAGAGAGAAAGAGAGAGAGAGAGAGAGAGAGGGATGGGGGAGGGCCAGGTAGTCATAATCACTCCTTTGCAGTCAACCTTATTATCTGCATTCTTCTTCCTCCTTCACACTTTCCCAGAGAAACCCCAATTCAGACTAAATCCAAGTACTGACCTTATCTATACTTGTGTCCACACAAATCCACGAAGCTGGAGAAAAAATTCTACCCAGGTCAACTGGTAACACCGCTGATTCGTGCTCACCACACTCATGATCTTATTGCAGGTCCATGATCCTGGTTGTAAGATGACTTTCATAACCCTCTCCTCAACCCTTTGGCTTTTCCTCCTCATCCTTGTTTTAATCACTTTTCTTTCCTCCTTTTCCCTGGGAAAATAGGAAGAGACTTTCCCTGTGCTACACGTGTGCCACCTTCATCTGGCGAGTCTTCCCCAGGTGAGCCCATACACCTGCCCCCTCCGTGCCCCATGCATGCTCATCCATGCTTCCAGCCCCTTCACTGGAGTGTTGGGTTCCTTTGCTCGTCCCTAATCAAGCCACATCACTCTGGCAATTCCCTTTCTCTTCTGAACATCAGTGTTTCTCTTGCTACTGGCTCATTTCCACCAGCAAGCAAACTTGCTGCAACAACTCCTTTTTTAACAAAACCAAACAAAAATAATGAGGAACTTCTCTTGGACCCACATCACACTCTAGCCACCATCTGTTGTTCCCTTTAGAAAAAATTACTCAATCAATTTATGATAGCCAAGTCATGGAAGAAGCCCAAGTGCCCATCAACCCATGAACGAATTAATAAATTGTGGTATATGTACCATGGAATATTATGCAGCCTTAAAAAAGATGGAGACTTTACTTCTTTTACATTTACATGGATGGAGCTGGAACATACCCTACCTAGTAAAGTATCTCAAGAATGGAAGAAAAAATATCCAATGTACTCAGTACTATTATGAAACCAATTTACAATCACTCACACTTTTATATGA
>CAUYON010127202.1:0-12587 GCA_963573935.1 Arctocebus calabarensis | reverse complement strand
AGAGGCCGTGCTGTCCCCTGGGGGTGGAGAGAGAGGACCAGCCACAGCCACAAGAAGAAGGGCGGGCGGGACTGGAGGTCAGTTATCCAGACCCGGCCCACTAGTCTGCTCTCAGCCCTCTGCACCTGACACTGAGTTTTGTCTTTCTCCTTCGCAGTGGGTATGAGATGCGCGGGGGGATCTGGGGGGCTTTAATCAGCCCATTCCAAAGAGGACTCCCCCTCCACACAGCAGTCTGGGGGCCTCTGCACTCCTGACACCCTCCTGCTCCCTGGGCGCATCGGGGCTCTGCTCCTGTGCTCTGCTGTGTCCAGGGAAGGGCTGGAGGGTCTGGGTTTTCTTCTGTGAACACTTTATTTAAGGACATTCTGTTTTACTGGAGGCTCCATGGCCCCAGTTGCTTGCACCCCCTCTCTGTTGTATATACTTTTCAGACTAAAGGCCAAAACCTAAATAAATAAATAAATACTTTATTTATTTTGCCCTCAATCAACACTTTTTTGGACTAAAGGCCAAAACATAAATAAATAAATAGTCAGGCCTAATGCAAGTTTGGTTGGAAACTCAGGGACAAAATGATAAAGAGAACAAGATCCCAGTTTTTCACAGGACAAAAAGGTACATTCAATAAAATAACAATGTCCTGCATACAGAAGAACCTCCATAGCTGACCAGCTCCCTGCACCTCCTTAAATTGACCCTATTTTCATAGACTGGACATGCACCATGTATTCCTGTCAGCACAGTAGCCCTCACTCCTATGGTACCACATATGCTGACAGTTTCTATCTGTCCCTTGGGTGGTCACTTACAGGGGGTTCTGCTGTATTTGTCACATAAGTGCCTTGAGTTACAAGCATAATGAAGGCACTCAAACTTTAAATTGGGAATATCTCCCACAAAGATTGTGAGTGAAACTCTTATCTATTTTTACATTTTCATACTATTACAAAATGTCTGACATTCATCTTGTGGTTTTTGTAAATTTATCACAGTGTGAAATCTGTAATGAATCTGTAAACATAGTTTGCACATCTTCTGTACTCAATGGGTAAAGAAGGTTTGGGAGCAGGGAGCCAGTGAGACAAAACATTGATCTCAGGTTCCATGGAACGTGGCTTCAGGTAGCTGGTTTACACAAACATCTGAGTGTCCCATGTGTTATGTGGAATAGTAATACAGCAACTCTTCTACTAAGACTCATGTCCTTTTATTAAACTCATGTTTTTAAAAATAGGAATTTTTTTGGAAATAATAGTTTTACCAAGAAGATTTAGACCAAGTATTTATACATGAAAGTTTATTTGTTATGTTAAAGGAATGGATCGTTACCTCACAGAGAAGAAAAAGCAATATGCGAATTTAATATGAAAGGAATAACAACAACAATAATGAATACATGATTTTGATGTAATATCCAGGAAATAGCTCTACATTTCTTTTTTTCTGTCTTTATTGCTAGTTTGGGAAGTTTGTGGTATTGCTATTGTTGCTTTTTTTTTTTTTTTCTGTGCTTAGAGAATCCACTCAGAAATTTGGAATTATTCCTGTACAGAATGTATTTAAATTAAACAACTGGCTCACACTGTTGGAAACCACAAGTCATAATAATTCTCAATCAACTCCAAGCACATGTGCACCAGGTCTTGCAGACAGTGGCAGAGACCACTCAGGACAGAGACGGGACCCTAACAGGAAAGCCTAGGTGTCCCGTTTGGGACAGGTGCTCTGTGTGGGACACAGTGAGGGTTGAGGACTGTCCACCCCAGCCACCTGTAAATAGCACATCAATTTAACAGTGTAACATCATGATAAGAATGCCTCATACCTAAAAAATTTCCAAAGAAATACAGTCATTCAACTCTGTTACTATACGCCACATGATTATGTATTATAAGTGGGACACCTGGGTTATTGCACTAAAGTTCCAAACCATAATAACATCATTCCAGATATCAGTGTTTCTTAACATTCTGCTTTAAATGGATGTTTAAGTGTCTCTGTGTCTGTGTGTGTGTCTTTAGGGAGAAAGTATGGGAAATTCTTCGAATGACGTGTCAAAGATTATGGAACTGAAGAAACATAGAGATGACATCATCTCAACCCTCAGGAAGATTTCCTCATGGCTCATAGGGAGTGGCTCCAAACAAAAAGAAATTCCACATAAAAATGCCTGAAATGACAAAAGACATTTAAGAGAACCACAGTTTTATAGTATTGAATCCAAGTGAAGCCACCTTCGATAACCTGTATCAGTAAATCCAACAATATAAATGAAGAGTCTGGGCATGATACTTTCTAGCGCTCCCTCTCCTGACTACTTGGAGCCGCTCCACTTTATTTCTTCCTCTCACACATGTACACACATGCACACACATGTTTGCATGAATATCTCCATAGAAGTCATCAATCACATTGTTATGTCCAGGAGTCTCTCAAAGACCACACCGCCAGACAACTCAAATTTAAAGAGGAGTCCTTTTATTGAAGAGCTGGCCAGCAACTGCCTCAGTGTCCCAGCATGGGGTTTCTGAGAGCAGCTGAGTGCTTAAGGAGTCAGATTTTTTAGGCTTGGTCTGCATCCTGCTTGGCACGCAGGCTGACCAGGTATGTCTGGGTAGGTTAGCAAGCATTGTACAGAAGAAGAATTTTGCAGTTAGTTCGTCATACATCTTTGTTTCAGTACTTTCCCACCTGGTATTTCTTAAAGGTCAATCCAAAGACAGTTGGTACCTCCCAGTCCGTTTCTCAGGGAGTTGGTCAAGCAAAAAGTCAGTGAATACTTTCCTGTCTATATTGGGAGTGAACCAGACTTACTCAATTTTGTTGAGGGCTTGCGGCCCACAAATTTGCTGGGAGTTAACTGATATTTCTCTACCTTAGGATGAAGGCCTAATAAATAACACATGATCTTTCCAAAAATCTTCTGATTAAGTCAGTTAAACACCAGCCCTTACTCTGATACTTCCTGATAGCATGGGGGTTTCTGTTCTAGACGTTTGTAACCATCCTTCCAACCATGTTCCTTGTGCTGACACACATACATGTTTGTGATGGACACATTCTTTCTTCACAGGAGATGGAAGACTTCGTCCAGAGCTCTGGAGAAAATGGAATTGTGGTGTTTTCTCTGGGGTCAATCATCAGCAACATGGCGGAAGAACGGGCCAATGTGATTGCTGCAGCCCTTGCCCAGCTCCCACAAAAGGTTAGATAATGTGCCCACGGGTGGACAGTTACTGAATGAGTCTGTCTGAAAGCTTAATTGCCTGATAGCAAACAGACCTCCTGAGGGCACTGTGCACCTGAGATCTTATCAGAAAGGAGGGAAATTTAGTCCATATTTGCATTAGCACAGTGGCGGGAAGCAGACCTTGAGAGAAGTCTGAGGTGCATTGCAGTCTACGCTCCCATGCAATTGACCTTGACCTTTTGTGCCTCCTACACATGTGGAACAGGCCTATTTGGCGTGCTGGTCAGAGAGCTGCTCAGAGAAAGATGGCCTGGCTGACCAGTCACTCCCCAGGTATCCACCTCACCAGGGAGATTTGGAGAAAGAGAAAAACTTGCCTGCTGTCCTGGCCACATGTAATGATAATCGTGAAGATGGTGTCCTGCCCTGAGGCAGAACCTGGGCATCTAATGTCTCCTCCAGGCTGACAGCTCTCCTGACTGAGAGAGGAGAAGGGAATAAAGGAGGGAGCTGATCAGAAGGAGCCAGGAATGGGAGGGAGTTCAGAGGCCCCATAGAATATAGTAGGAACTTAATGTCTCATGTACAGAATACGCTTGTGTTCTATGTGTGCACATGAATCATTTTCTTAGTTTTCTGTCTGGCAAGGACTTCTCCTAATGATTTGTGTTAATTTTATGATGAAAAGTGGATCTTTGCACCCAAATGCCAAGTGAAAGTTAAATTTTCCTCAAGTCTATGAGTATTACCTGGGAATTCTACAATAGCCTTATTTTGGTACTGGGCATGGACATGCTATGTTATAGGAGATAGTAATAATCACTGATGCAGTCTGTAGGCTAAGTGGTAACCGTCAAGCAAAGTTTAGACATTTTCAACGATGTCTTGTTATTCATAAACTGCCAACTAGCTCTTATTTTCTACAGTAAAAGAATTTCCAAGACTAGCAATAGTGATAATGCTCTGAATCCCGGTCAAATGATGTCACTTCAACTCTTTCTCAGGAGAAGTGTTTAGTGATGTGTGCCAGACAGTGTGATGGAAACTCCAATGTAGCATCAACACATTTCTCACAAGTAGCTGATTTTATGGACGTGGATATTTTGCAAATCAGTAAATGGCAAACTCTAATGAATTTACTTATGTAACAGGCAGATGTTAACAAACTAATACTCATATCACTCAAAAGCTTGAGATGATATAGAGCAGCCTAAAAATGAAGTTCATGAACCTGCCCCTGAGCACTTAACGTTGGCCTCACTGTATGCATAACTCAGTAAGGTGTCCTGACCTGGGACAGCAGAGTCTCACAATTGCATTCGTGACAACGTGTGATGGTATCTTGGTGAGCAGGGCTCATTATTATTGTTGCCCGTTTTTGTAAGCAGTTAGGAGGTTGAATTAGAGCAACAAACAGGCATTTGTAACTTTCTTGTGAAACCTGGCAAGAATGGAAGCAAAATCAGGAACATGTTAGTCCAAGTTTATAGTGATAATGCCAATGAAGAGAATGGTAGTCTACAAATGGATTAAAGTGTTTCTGAGGGGAAAGAGCATCGCTGATGAGGTGGCCAGTACTGAACAGAACTGATGAAAATATTGCAAAAATTTGTCAAATTGTGCACCAAATCATTACCTGGCTGTGAGATGCGCAGCAGACCAGGGAAACATTGATGGAGAAGAGTCTGGAAAATCTTAAGTGAAAATCTTGGCTGACAATCAGGGCCTTTGCATGGTGACAAAGCACCAGCTCACATGGCACTGAGGGAGTTTTCAGCAGGTAAATAAATAACTGTACTGAAACATCCTCCTACTCACCTGAATGGAAGATAAAAGGAAATATTGAAAGGAAGTCATTGGATGATATTCAGGACATGAAAGGTATTATGACAAAAGCTCATAGAGACATTCCAGAAAAAAAGTTCCGAAATTGCTGAGAAGGGTGGACTAGGCGCTGGTGTCAGTGCACAGCTTCCCAAGGGGAGCTCTTGGAAGGTGACGATGGTGATATTCAGCAATGGGGCAGGTAGCATGTTTGCTAGGATGAGTTCACAAACTTAAGTGTCAGACCTCACATACTACAATTACCATGATTTGATTATTACACATTGTATGCCTGTGTCAACATATCACAAGTACTCTATATGTATGTACAACTATTATATGTCCAAAATAATTAAAAATAAGACATTTCAAAGAACAAATTAATAATAACAGATTCATATTAGCTTTGGAGGATTGTAACTAGTATAAAATAAATAAATGTAGATCATTACTACCGTATTTTTTTTTTACCAGAATTTTATTGACTGGCAAATAATTTCTAAAATGCTTGAATGTACCATTTACCAATGTAGGAATCATTTGTGTAAGTTACTCAGAATTCCTTAGGTACTACATTGATTTTGACAGTAACCCATAAATCCTGATTATTCTATTTACTTAGAGTTTGACTGTTCTCATGACTTACCAGCCTCGTGCTCACTTCTCCATAGTTTATATAAAGGGTTTAGTGAGAACACTGACAATCCCTTTAGAGAGCTAACTTGCTTTAACTTTGGATTTCTACTCATGGAACGAGATATTTTCTCCACCGGTACAGGTCCTGTGGAGATTTGATGGCAAGAAACCAGATACCTTGGGACCCAATACTCGGCTGTACAAATGGCTACCCCAGAATGACCTTCTTGGTAAGATTCTGGGGGAAAAATACTGATACATGAGTAACAACCAATTAGGATGATAGTTGGTCAATAGCTTAACATAAATAATATTTAGTTATGAAAACTCAAGAATAAAAGCCAGTTGCTTTATACACGTTTTCTAGTCCTGGGGGGGAAAGAATAACCTATAACAGTTATCATTTTGCTACACACATTCATATTCTTTATTACAGAAACAAAGTGTCTATTTCACCTACCAGGGTGTCCATCTCCTACCTCTGTTGGAGCAACTTTACCTTGACCTCCCTGCTGAGAGTCATTTCACAACACTGAGCATCACAGTTCCTCTTCTGTTTCCAGCAGCTCTGTCTTGTCTGTGGGAAGAAATCCCCAGTCTCTATCATAAAGTGACATCACCTTCACAGAGGAGTGTGGCCTGTCTTTGCTGTGACCTCAGCCCTGCTCGGGTCACACTCCCTGCTGCCTGGACACCTTGCATGTCAGACACAGTGACTGCACTAGTTCCCTGGGAAAATGGGTCCTTATATGCCTGACCCCGTGTTTACTTTTTCTTTTCTTTTTCTTTGTACATTTTATTTCTTTTATCCAGAATGTACTTTTTCATTGTCCCCTGATGATCTTATCTCCATCTTTGTTCTTAGGTCATACAGCATTTCCTCTATACAGAATTCATTTCTCTCTCCAGCACAAGTAGGTCCTTCTGCCTCTCAAATCTGAGAGCTGTTCCAGTATAGATTTGTGGGACTCTATTCTGCTATCTAGAAAGCATTCCCCTTTCACTTTCCTATAATGTGCCTTTCTCATTTTATTCCCGAAACGTATACCAAATAATTTTGATGAAATTCACCTAATTGTAGGTCACCCCAAAACCAAGGCTTTTGTAACTCATGGTGGAACCAACGGCATGTATGAGGCCATCTACCACGGGGTCCCCATGGTGGGCATTCCTTTGTTTGCGGATCAACCTGACAACATGGCTCACATGAGGGCCAAGGGAGCAGCTGTCACCTTGGACTTCACCACAATGTCCAGTGCTGATTTGCTCAGTGCTCTGAAGACAGTCATGAATGACCCCATGTGAGTAGCGTAACTTTTTTCTAGGTGATATTTATAGACAGGTTCTCTTGTGAACAATGAATGAGATTAATTCATTACTAGATTTTCAGTAGATCAGTTTTGAAAATAATTTAAATTATTTTTATATTTTAAAATGATAAGTGTTACTGAATGGAAACGCTGTGAATCCCCTACTATTTGGGGATAATTAAACAATAAATTATTTAATCACTCAGTGACTTGCTTTCATTTTCCACTAGGTATTTCGTTCACAGTCGCACTGAACTCAATAAATTTAATGGGTAACTAATTCGTGCAAAAAATTTCTATATAAAAATAACTTGAGATACACAGAGAAATATAAAAAGATGAATTTTTACAATTAAGACAGAATCCACAGTTAAATAGAGTAATGAACTTGGAAATATAATAAAATACTTTAATTCAATTCCTAAAATTTATTAATGTATTCCTTTTCTCTGATTCTAAGATTTTTTTTTGCTCTTTTTTAATTCTTTATTAAATCATAACTGTGTAAATTAATGCATTCATGGGTTATAATGTGCTGATTTGATATACAATTGGAATGCTTATATCTAACTGATTAATATAACCATCTCTTGCTTACTTACTTTTTGTGGTAAAAACATTCTTACTCTCTTCTTAATAGTATGGAAATGTGTCCTTGCATTATGCACATTAGGTTGGATCTCCCCCAAAACCTTCCCTCCTCCCTGACCTTCCTCCTCCCAACCTGTCCCTTTCCTCTTCCCTCCTTCTTTCTGGACTATAGTTATGTTTTACCATTCCTATGAATGTGTAGGTGACTGTATACTGATTTCATAGTAGTATTAAAGACATTGGGTATTATTTTTTCCATTCTTGAGACTCTTTACTAAGAAGAATATGTTCCACCTCCATCCAAGTAAGCATAAAAGATGTGAGGTCTCCACCCTTTTTATGACTGCATAGTATTCCATGGGTGTACATATACCACAATTCATTGATCCATTCATGGGTCAATGGGCACATGGGTTATTTGCTTCCATGACTTGGAAATTATGAATTGGGCTGCAATAAACATTCTTGTGCAAATGTCTTGTCATAAAATTATTTTTGAACATCTGAGTAAATACCTAAAAAGGGATTGCAGAATCAAACTCTAGGTCCACTTTTAGTTCCTTAAGTATTCGATAAATGTCTTTACAAAAAGGCCGTATGAGCTTGCATTCCCACCATCAGTGTAGAAGTGTTCCCTTCTCTCCACATCCGTGCCAACATCTGTAGTTTGGGGATTTTGTGATGTGGGCTGATCTTACTGGAGTTAGATAATATCTCAAAGAGGTTTTGATTTGCATTTCTCTGACGATTAAAGATGGTGAGCATTTTTTCATGTGTTTGTAAGCCATGTGCCTGTCTTCATCAGAGAAGTTTCTCTTCAAGTCTCTTGCCCACATAGAAATGGGGCTATATATTTTTCTTATTAATTAATTTGAGCTCTGTGTGGATTCTAGTTATCAGACCTTTGTCAGCAGCATAAACTGCAAATATCTTTTCTCATTCTGAAGGCTGTCTATTTGCTTTATTTACAGTACTTTTGGCTGTGCAGAAGTTTTTTACTTTGATCAGATCCCAGTAATATATTTTTGGTGTTGCTTCAATTGCCCCAGGAATCTTCCTCAAAAAATTCTCCCAGGCCAATTTGTTCAAGTGTTCTCCCTGTTCTATTTTCTAATATTTTTATAGTTTCATATCTTAAGTTGAAGTCTTTTATCCAGTAAGAATTAATCTTTGTTAATAGTGACAGATGGGGATCCAGTTTCATTCTTCTACAGATTGCCAGCCAGTTCAACCAGCACCATTTGTTAAATAGGGAATCTTTCCACCATTGAATGTTTTTGATAGGTTTGTCAAAGATGAAATGATTATAAGTGTCTTGGTTCATTTCTTGGTTCTCTATTCTGTTCCATATATCTATCTCTCTATTTTTGTGCCAGTACCAGGTTGTTTGATCACTAAAGATTTATGATGTAGCCTGAAGTATGGTAACATGATACCTCCTGACCTGTTTTTATTTTTGAGTAGTGTATTTGCCTTTCAAGGTTTTTTCTGATTCCATATGAAATGAACACTATTTTTTCAAGCTCTTTAAAGTACGATGATGGTGACTTAATAGGGACTGCATTAAATCTTTAGATTGCTTTGGACAGTATAGACATTTTAACAATGTTGGTTCTTCCCAACCATGAGCATGGTATCCATTTGTTGAAATCTTCAGCTATTTCTTTTCTCAGAGCTTCATAGTTCTCTTTATGGACATCTTTCACATCCTTTGTTAGATAAATTCCAAGATATTTCATCTTCTATGGTACTACTGTAAAAGGAATAGAGTCCTTGACAATGTTTTCAGCTTGACTATTGTTGGCAAATACAAAAGCTACTGATTTAAGTATTGATCTTGTATCCCGAGATGCTGCTGTATTCCTTGATCACTTCTAAGAGTTTTGTAGTTGAGACCCTGGGGTTTTCCAGGTATAAGATAATATCATCTGCAAAGAGTGAGTGTTTGATCTCCTCTGAACCCATTTGAATACCTTTGATCCCTTTCTCTTGCCTGATTGCAATGGCTAGAACTTCCATTACTATGTTGAATAGCAGTGGAGACAATGGACATCCTTGACTAGTTCCAGATCTGAGTTGAAAAGTTGTCAATTTTACTCCATTCAGTATGATATTGGCTGTGGGTTTGTTGCATATGACCTCTATCAGCTTCAGAAATGACCCTTCTAAGCCTATTTTCTTGAGAATTCTGATCATAAAAGGGTGCAGGATATTATCAAAAGGTTTTTTATTAAGTCATTTGTACATAGAAAAATATGTTTCATGAATTTGCATGTCATTCTTACACAGGGGCCATGCTAATCTTCTCTATATCGTTCCAATTTTAGTATATGTGCCGCTGAAGCGAGCACTAAAATTTTTTTTATATTGTGATTATTTTAATAGACTTGATAGTAGATATAATTTATATAGCATAAAATTCATGTATTCAAAGTGTAAAACTTAAATATATTTAGTATGTTTACAGAGTTATGAAGATGCGCTTTAATTTTAAAACATCTGTATCACCCCAAGGAAACTTTGTAAGTCATAGAAATCTCTTCCCATAAACACCTGATCCCTGAGAAGTGCTAATTTTTGGTTTTCACCATGGATTATTCTCTATAGATATCAGATATAGGAACCATTCACTTTATGATGTATCAAAAATAGCTTTTTCACTAAACATCATTTTTTTTGTTTCATTCATGTTGTTGTGTGCATCAGAATTTTGTTCCCTTTTATTGCTTTACAATATTCTTTAGTGTCAATGTAGAAAAATCAATATTCATTTATCAGCTCATGGACATTATCATTGAATCCAACAATGAACATCACTATACATGTTTTTGCATGAAAATGTTTTTATATTTTGGGGGAGATATTGGTGAAATTAATGAACCATGTAAGAACATTTTGTTTATAAAAGCTGTCAAATTGTTTCCCAAAGTACATGTATAATTTTTTACGACTGCCATTAAGTTTGAATTATGTACAATAACTGTACATGTGCTAAGTAAACAGCTCCAATTCCCTCACACTGTTTCCCAACACTGTCATCTGCCTTTATATCACAACCATCACAGTAATGTGAAGTAATCTCTCAGTTGCCTGAGTTTGTATTTCACTTCTCACTAAAAATATTAAGCATCATTTCATGCGCTTTCTGGTCATTCATCTATTTTCTTTGGAGAAAGATCTACTTCGATATATGGAACACTGTGTTAATTTTTAATTTATATTATTAAAGATATATAATAATATTTTATATGTTATGGTTATAATTCCTTATCACATATATGATTTTCAAATATTTTCTTCCATGAGAAACTAGATAGGTTCATTTTTAGATGTTCTTGATAATAACATTTGAAACATAAACTTTCTAACTTTGACAAAAGATATCTTTAATATTTAATTGTTTCCATCCTCCACATAACATAAAATGTAAAATGCTATGCCTAGGCTAGGCTGGCTACTATCAACCCAGAACTTATTATTACTATCAATAATATTATCATATAAGAAACTATCACCTAAAGGAATACTTTAAAAATATTTAATCAAGAAGAAAAGAGTAGTATCTTTTAAAGTATCATAAAAATACTTTAAAAGAAGACAGAAAAAAATAGAAAAGAAACATAAAATGAGTTGAAAAAACTGGAAGAGATAATACAGGTTAAGATATTATATATAAATGTAAATATACCAGTACTTATATTAATCTGAACTAGGAAAACACAAAATAATGACTGTGTACACAAAGCATTCAAAGAACACAATTTAAATGTAACCTAAGTATACATGTGCTGGTTATTATGTCTGGCAGATAAATGAACAGCACGTGTATATATATGCATGTGTCAGTCTATTTGAGTGTTTAAACAAATAAACCGAGGTACACATTTTTCCAGAGTAGATAACATAGTTACCTGAATATACCACATAAAGGGTTATAGACAGTCAATATATTTTAAAGGTGTCAAAATCATAAAGACATATGATCCAGCCAAACTATGCATAAGTTAGAAATAGTCAAAGAAATGATAATATTTTTATATTTTAGTAATTAAAAATACAGAATTTTAAATAAAATTCTGAGTCAACAAGAAAATCACAATTATGCATGTACCTTAATCTGAGCAATTCCTGCTCTAGTATAAGAAACAAACATGTATAAATAGATAAACCTGGTGATACACAAAGTAGAATGTGATATCAGAATTATTAGTAGCATTCAAAATTGTTAAATTTCCAACTGTCTGTGCATCATAATATTGACAGAGGTCTGCAGCATCTGTCAATCAAGGGGATGCTACAGGGCCATGGAATTCACAAACAGCTGCCACATATGAAACAGACACGAATAAGGACACACTCCATGACTTGATCATATAAATAAGCAAAGCTAATCAATGGTGTTAGCTGTCAGGGTAACGCTTCATTTGAGGATGAAAGTGGTTAGTAAAAAGGTCCATTAAAGGGGGAAATCACTGGGCAGGTGGACATCAATATCATTATCAGAGTAATAGGGACTTTAGTGTCTCCACAATGTAATGTTTCAATTAATTCTGAGCATTGGAGCTTTTTACTTAGCATATTTACAATTATCTTACATAATTCAAACTTAACGGTTTATTTGAGAAGATGCACATGAATTTTAAAATTCTAAGATCAAACAGACAAACAAGACACTAAAAGCTAGGAAAGTCGATGCTGCCACCAAGCCAGGACAAGCCTCTGTGAGAGGTAACATTTAAGGGGAGCCTCAAAAAGAGCCAGAGGCAAACCTCAGTTCCTTCAGGGAAGAATGCTCCAGGGAGAGAGGAGACAAAGAGCTTACAGGTGCTCAGGGGAGAACACTCACAGCAGCTTGAGGAACAGAAAGGCAACGTCCCTGCAAGAGAATGTGCGTGGGGAAGGGGGAAGTCCCAGTGACTGATGTGTAGGGTCTTGTAGACAAGGAACAATTCTCAGCGTGATGAGAATCCAGATGGAGATTTAACTGGGGAGCGTCCTAATGGGACATTCATTCACAGAAATTCATTCTGGGT
>CAUYON010127200.1:0-12865 GCA_963573935.1 Arctocebus calabarensis | reverse complement strand
TAGTCCCATCTACTTGGGAGGCTGAGGCAAGAGAATCGCCTAAGTCCAGGAGTTGGAGCTTGCTGTGAGCTGTGTGATGCCATGGCACTCTACTGAGGGAGATAAAGTGAGACTCTGTCTTTACCAGAAAAATAAATAAATAAATAAAAAAGTCATATCATCTGTGAAGAGTGAAAGTTTGATTTCCTCTGACCCTATTTGTATACCCTTGATTGCCTTCTCTCGCCTGATTGTGATGGCTAAGACTTTAATTACAATGTTAAAAAGCAGAGGAGACAATGGACAACCTTGCCTGGTTCCTGATCTGAGTGGAAATGTTTTCAATTTTACTCCATTCAATATGATATTGGCTGTGGGTTTGCTGTAGATGGCCTCTGTCAGTTTAAGAAACATACCTCTATACCTATTTTCTTAAGTGTTCTGGTCATGAAAGGATGCTGGATATTGTCAAAAGCCTTTTCTGCATCTATTGAGAGAATCATATGGTCTTTGTTTTTTAGTTTGTTTATGTGATGTATAATATTTATGGATTTACATATATATATATATATATATATTTTTTGGATTTACATATATTGAAGCAACCTTGAGACCCTGAGATAAAACCCACTTGGTTATGGTGTATAATTCGTTTGATGTGTTGCTGGATTCTGTTTGCTAGGATCTTATTGAATATTTTTGCGTCTATGTTCATTAAAGATATTGGTCTATAGTTTCCTTTTCTTCTTGGGTCTTTTCCTGGTTTGGGGATCAGGGTGATATTTGCTTCATAGAACGTGTTGGGAAGTATTCCTTCTTTTGCTATATTTTGGAAAAGGTTAAGTAATGCAGGTACTAGTTCCTCTTTAAAGGTTTGGTAGAATTCTGATGTGAAGTCACATGGTCCCAGACTCTTCTTTTTGGGGAGATTTTGTATAGTAGATTCTATTTTAGTACTTGATATAGGTCTGTTCAGCATTTCCAATTCTTTCTGATTAAGTCTAGGAAGTTGGTGTGCTTCCAATATTGGTCAATTTCTTTCAGATTTTCATATTTCTGAGAATAAAGTTTTTTGTAGTATTCATTAAGGAGTTTTTGAACTCCTTAGGTGTCTGTTGTTATTTCACCTTTGTCATTTCTGATTGATGATATTATGGACTTTAATTTTCTATTTTTGGTTAGGTTGGCTAAAAGTTTATCAATTTTGTCGAATTTTTCAAAAAAATCAACTTTTTTTTTTTTAGGTACCGGTAGCTCAAAGGAGTAGGACACTGGCTCCATATACTGGAGGTGGCAGGTTCAAACCCAGCCCTGACAAAAAACTGCAAAAAAAAAAAAAAAAAAAAAAACCCAAAATGAAAAAAACCCAACTTTTTGATTCATTGATCTTTTGAATAATTCTTTTGTTTTCAATTTCATTTAATTCTGCTCTAATTTTAGTTATTTCTTTTCTTCTGCTGGGTTTGAAGTTGGAATGTTCTTCCTTTTCCAGTTGTTTGAAATGTCCTGTTAAGTTTTTGACTTCCTCTCTTTCTGTTCTCTTGAGGAAGGCTTGCAAAGCTATATTCACTCTTAGGACTGCCTTTCCAGTATCCCAGAGGTTCTGATAATTTGTGTCTTCATTATTGTTTTGTTCCAAAAATTTGGCAATTTCCTTCTTAATCTCATCTATGACCCAGCTATCATTCAGCATAGGGTTATTTATGTATGAATAAATACATAAATTTATTTATTCATATGAATATGCAGATACCTGTATTGGTGAGGTCAGCTTTTATTGCGTGATGATCCGAGAAAATACAAGGAATTATTTCTATATTTTTAAATTTGCTGAGGTTAGACTTATGACCTAAGATGTGATCAATTTTGGAGGATGTTCCATGGGCTGATGAGAAGAATGTGTATTCAGTTTTGTTAGGAAGAAATGTTCTGTAGAGGTCTGTTAAATTCACTTGTTGTATGGTAAAGTTGAAGTCCAAAATTTATTTGCTTAGTTTATTATTGGAGGATCTATACAACACTGCCAAAGGGGTGTTAAAATCTCTACCTATCATGGTGCTGGAAGATATTAAATTTCTCATGTCTGTTAGGGTCTCCCTTATAAATGGAAGAGTACTCTAGTTGGGTGCATAAATGTTAATAACTGACATTTCATCATGTTGAGTGTATCCCTTAACAAATATGAAGTGACTATCCTTGTTTTTCCTTACTGTTGTTTGCTTAAAGGCTAGCATATCTGCACATAAAATAGCAACCCCTGCTTTTTTCTGATTTCCTTTTGCCTGGATTACAGATGCCCATCCCTTCATCCTGAGTGTATATTTATCCTTTAAGGTAAGATGAGATTCTTGTATTCAGCAGATATCTGGCCTGAGTTTTTGTATCCAGTCAGCCAATCTGTGCCTCTTAAGAGGACAGTTTAGGCCATTCACATTAATTGAAAGTATTGATAAGCCTGGTAGTATGTTGGGTGTCAAATTTTTGGAAAGTCCAGTGAACATTTTGAATCTTTCACCACTATGAAAATTGGGTTTTGGTCAAGAATTTCAGAGTGAGTTTACTTTGCTGATAAAGCTTTGTGGCATTCATTATGGAGGATGGATCTGAGGATATCCTGAAGAGCTGGTTTGGTTATGGCATATTTCTTCAATGTGTGTATATCATTAAAGTATTTAACTTCTCCATCATAAATGAAGCTCAATTTAGCTGGATACAGGATCCTGGGCTGAAAGTTGTTTTAGGAGATTGCAGGTTGATGACCATCCTTTTCTGTTTTGAAAAGTTTCAGCAGAGAGATCTGTAGTTATTCTAATATTCTTCCCCTTGTAGATTATGATTTTCTTACATCTGGTTTCTTGCGGGACTTTCTCCTTCATATTAACTTTGTCGAAGTCTAGAAGATGCTGCTTCATTTGGGTTGAGTCATGCTGGGGTTGTGAAACTATCTGCTATCTGAATTTCAGTATCTCTTGCCATGCTTGGGAAGTTCTCCTCAATTGTCTCTTGGAGTAGAGTATCTGTGCCTGTTGGACTGTCCTCTTCTCCTTCAGGGATTCCTATGAGGAGAATGTTTGCTCTTTTGGAGTGGTCCCACAATTCTCTCAGGGAATGGTCTGGTTTTGCTCTCCACTTCTCTTCCTCTTTGAGCATTTGGGAGCATTCAAAAGCTTTTTCTTCCGTGTCAGAGATCCTTTCTTCTGCCTGCTCCATTCTGTTACTGAGGGATTCTACTGTATTTCTCTGATTTTTGAGGCTGCAAGTTCTTCTCTCAATGTGTCAAAATCTTTGGTCATTTTGTCCTTAAATTCAATGAATTCTTGAGACAACTTTTGAATTGCTCCTTGAATTTCTAATTCCATCTCTACCTCCATTCTGTTAATCTTATTTGCAATCCAAATTCTGAATTCAATTTCTGACATCTCAGCCATTTGTTTATGAATAGGATCTTCTGTTGTGTCTCCTTTGTCATTCCTTGGGGGAGTTGATCTACTGTGATTATTCATATTGCCAGAGTTTTCCACTGATTCTGCCCCATGATTATTTTTCACCATTTAGCTAGAGAAGCTGGCAAGATGAAATTGAATTGAGGGTTCCTGGAGTTGTAATTAACCATCCCTTAACCAAAGAACTGGACTGGTGATTGCCGCTTTTCCCTTAGAGCTTTACAAAGGTCTCATTCAGAACTTTGGCCTGAAACTCTGGGGACCTACTTGGTGTGGTGGGGCTAGATGGTGCTGGCCAGTATTCAGCTAGTCTCTGTCCAATCCTAGTGAATCATTGGCTTTGGGCTAAAATCTCAGCTGTGGAGACAGCTAAGACAACTAAGACACGCCAACCCACCACAGGTGACAACTGGAAGGGGAGAATTCCACATTCCCATAACAACACAACCAGGGTTCAACCTTGGTGGGTCCCCAGGTGTTAGTCCCAGGTCAAGAGTTCCAAACCAATTGTCCCAGTGGACACAAACACTGATAAGGTGGGAAAGTTCAAAAGGTCTTTAGCATCTAGCAGCTCAGTTTGTCCCCAGTTGGGGGGTCCGTGGAGCCATCACCACTGTCAGGGGTGGGGCTGCTACTGTCAGGGGTGGTGTTGCTGGTCTAGGGTACTGCTGTATGTAGGTTACAGGAGCCGGTGGGGAGCTGGAGGGCATTGCTGCTGGCCACGAGGTCACAGCAGCTGGGCAGGGAACCAGAGGGTGGAGCCACTGACCCCTGGCCTTGGGCTGCAGGAGCCCTGAGGGGAGCTGAAGGATAGAGTTGCTGGCCCCAGGCTGTGGGTTGCAGGAGCCGGGTGGAAGTTGCTGGCCACGGGTCTCAGGAGCTGGGTGGTAGTTGCTGCTACTGCCGCTGGTCGCAGGAGCCCTTCAGGGAGCTAGGGAGCTGGTGGGCCACGGTCCCTGGTGGTCAGTAGCACCATCCCAAGCTATGCTCTTTCTGACATGGGGGCAAGTCTCTCTCCCCTTTTACCTCCCTGCCTCTACTAAAGTTATAGTTTTAGCACAACTGCCCCACAGCTCATGGGGTGCCCTGCCCTAGCAAAAATATGCCAAACATTCAGGATTTTGCAGGGACTAGTCTTCTAGACCACCAGGAGAGGGGGTTAAAGGGGAGGATTGGGAGTTCAGGAAGATAGGGAGAATGTTAGATCAACTTTTGGCCTTGGAAAGAGACTGCCTGGGCTTGCAGCGGTATCTCTCTGTGGAGAGAATCCCAAGCCTCAGTTGTTTTCTCCCCTTTGGTGAGGCAAAAAGGTCCTCTTTTCTCTACTTGCCTAAAGCCACTCTCCTGGGCTTTGGAGAGTGGGGGTTGGAAAGGATTCCCATCCTCTTTGGGATGGGTTTTGTACCTGAAATTTGTTTCCTTGGAGTCCCAGCTTGTCACAGCAGGGGTGATGTGAACCTATCGATCGTCTCTCTCAGCTCAGCTCCTGAACTTCTGCTTTATTGGGTTATTTCTAGCCATTATTTCTCTCTCTGTATGGGAACCTCTGTTGAAAGCTGGCTTCAGTTTGCCATCTTGCCTCCTTCCTTAGTTTAGTATTAATCTAATAGTACAATAACTAATTGTATTTGCACAATGAAAATTTGGGAAAATATATGGGTGGATCATAGAAATACTAAATTTTAGTTATTTGAAAATAATTTTGGAGTAGGTAAGTCCTTGAGGCCTGACATAAAACCTAGAAGTTATAAAGCACAAAATTAATGAACTGGGCTACCTTAAAAAGATGCAAACATTTCAGTATTATGATGATACAGTAAACAAAGTTAAAAAAACTTCACAGGAAAATTAGAAAAAAATGTGACCACATATGATAAAGATTTAGTAATTTCATATATGTAGTCTTAGAAATCAAGAAGAATAAATGAAATCTACAAAAGAAAACAAGTGTATGAATATATTATTTACAGAGAAAATGTATTTCTGTATATATGTCTGTGTATATTTAAGTATAACATTATTAATTAATACACAGTATTTATATAATAATGGGCATATTCATAATTTAGGTCATAATTAAGGAAATGTAAATTGTAACAAAAAATACATTTTCCACCTATTAATGAATATTGGGTATTGGCAAGAATGTGGAAAAGCAACCCTTTTATTTGCAAGCATTATTGCTGAGAGCAATCTGACACTTTAACAAGTTATGGTGTTTATACTCCTTAAGCCAAGGATTCTCCTTCTAAGATTTACTTATACAAATACACAAAGATACATGTACAAATAATTTAACTGCAGCATGGGTTGTAACAAGTGGAATTTATCTTATGGTCACTTAGAAGAGGACTCATTCAAGTATGGTCTGCCCTAACAAGATTGAGTACTTGAAAAGAACAAATTTGGTCTGGGTGTATGGATATGGAAAAATGTCCAAACATGCTGAATTAAAAATGGAAGTGATAGAACAGTATATTTTGTGTGATTCCCATTTGAATATTTTAAAAAAGCATTATACATATGGATGCAATTGCATATGTATAAATCTTTTCTCTAAGGACATAAAATAAATTGTTCAGTGTGGTATCTATGGTGAAAGGACATGTAAAGGAGTTGGGTGAGAGGGAGAGGAATTTTACTTTTCATTATATACTTTTCTGTATATTTGAAGATTTTATTCTGAATATGTAATATTTTTGTAATACATAACATGTTATTTCCGGGTGCAGTCTTGGCGAGAGCAATAATTTCCATGGAGGAAGTCTAGGCATTTGTGTTTGCCTGGTGGTTGTGGGAACCAGTTGGGGTAAGGAGCATGGTGGTGACTCCAGAACATTGGAACAATACCTCCTTTCCTCATGCCAGCCCACGGAATGCAGTGCCACCAAGCACCTTCCTTGTTATTTCCTGCTTCTTCCTGAGGAGGGACAGTAAAAGGATTGCACCAGAATATGCAATCCTTCTCTTCCTTTGTCTTTGGTTAGTGCTGATCTTCCTTCTCACCTTCCCTTACCACAATGAGACCCACTTTGGGGCAGTACAAAGGGTGGCCCCTGAAATAGTTCTCATTTTCTGGGACTCCATGGGGAGCCAGCTCTGCCATAGGTTAGGTACCCATATGCCATCATAACCCAAGAATCACCTTCCTCTTTAAAAAAGTTAGTCAAAGGGAGTAGCCATCTCAACTGAGGTGACTCAGCCAAAGTGTTCTCTGCTTCAGTCTTCAACATGAAGGTTCTAAAGTGCAAGAAGCATCTCACGTCTAATTGCTGTAGTTGCTTTTGGACACTAGACAACATTAGAGTCATCTTGCAAATTGCTCAGGGAGTATTAGAAAAAACTGCAAGTCTTTGACACAGCCCACATGTGTCATCTCTATGGAAAGAGAGTACAGAAGCAACTGTATAGAATTTGACAGCTCTTGATACTTTTGTTTTTCCTCTTTCTTTTTGTTTCTCTGCAAAACCAGACATGGCCCTTTAAGTTGAGTTTTCATATGTGCCTGAGCAGGTGGCTGCTGAATATTCTTTGAGCTTTATTTCTTTTTCTTCTACTCTAGCAGCACTTAGGCCCTCATCAATGGTGTGGACATGATAGGCTTCTAATGACAGGCTGGGAAGCTAAGGACTTGGAAAGGTTCACTGCGGATAAGCCAGTGCCCCAAAGAGAAAATGGAAAAAAGCTCAGTCTGGCTTTGCTCCCGCAGGCTTAGAGGGTAGCTGCCTCATGCCTGCACGTTTCCTCAGTTCAGGGACAGGTCTTTCAGATTTCCCTCTCCATGGTTGCAGTAGCTTGAATTTGAGGTGCCTGGTTCCTAGAGGGCAGGAAAATGTGAGTGTTTAAGCCATATTTCATGTACGTGTTTTGCTGGGGTGGGTATGTGGCCAAGAAAAACTATTATGGGACTAATTGTGTTATTTTTTTTTTTTAAAAAAGAAGAGTCTAATCAAGGGAGACTCCCTGGTTCTGGTGGCCTGGCTGGGAGGGGACTCCCAGTCTCTAAGTGTGATGCTGGGATACACGCGTTTGGGTATGTGTGTGTGTGCACATACGTGCAAGAAAGAGAAACAATGAAACAAGGAAACAGGTATTCTAAGAAAGAGATTGGGCTTTATGCAAACTAATTTAGACAAATGAATTTTTGCACTATGTTTGTCAGGCAAAAACTTATAATGTAGAGTATAATAGAAGCTCTGTATTAATCAGGTCATAAACTAATTTCTGATAAAATTATTATTTTAGCTGTTTTTGAAATCAGAGGATATTCTCTAAACCACCGTATATGGTATTAGTGGTGACAATATAGTGTTAGAGTCAAGGGATTCAGAACATCTCCCTCTCTTAGACACATCTTCCTGTCCTCCCTGGAAGGTTCTCTGTGAAGGTCCAATCTCTAGAACATGCTGGTAGTAAGTGTGCAAAGCTGTGTGTTTGACAGTTGAGTTTGGGCTTGAAGTCTCAGTCCACAGAACTCTTCTGCAACTCACTGGTCTGTATGAGCATAATTTTTGTTTCCTGCCATCTAGTTATACCCAATCCATCATATCTGCCAGCTACATGGGAATGGAACTGCAGATGGAGGGAGGGCAGAGGCAAGACTGTAAGAAAGAATGTAATGGTTTCCAGTCCAATCCTGACTGACCTGGGCTATAACTGGAGCCTTGGGCTCAGGCTGGCTATTGAGAGAGGAAGTGGGCAGAGTGGCACAGAAAACAAGCCTGGGCTCAACTCGCCAGCCCAGTGGCACAGCAGAGAGCAGGAAGAGTCCCTCCTTGGTGCATTCCTGACCTGCTCAGCAGTGTCCAGGAGTTTGACACTCTGGCCAGTCCCAATAGTCACTCACCCTGCTTCCAGGGCACACTGCAATGGGAAGGGAAAGAAGTGAAGAATTCTGCATGTGTATGGGATGGGGAAGGAAAAGGGGCTCTGGAGATTTCCCCCATCTCCTAGACTTCTCAGGGACCTTAGAAGTTCAATCTGCACACTAATTCTACCAGCAGAGGCAGGATAACAGTCAGGATCTTTGGCCTAGAAACTTTTCCAGTTGCCCTAAACTGCCTGCATATGTGAAAGCCACAGAGGTAATGGCAATTCTCAGGGCCCAGAAGGGCTCTGTTGGAAAACCAGGTGCTGGCAGTTCTACCTCCCAGTCTGAAACACATTTTAGGAACCCATCGTAAAAACAAATGTCCCACAAATTGAATTTAAGAATCATGACATTGCTTGTGTGCTGTGACTTGATGTGTTTATAAGGATATTTTTTTTCCTGAACATGTCATGAGATCCTGGACATCATAGAGAAACATTGCTACTAAATTAGAGCTACAGATGGCTATTTTTCTTTCAACTTTGGACTTTGAGGTCATGTCCATTGAAATATGTAAGAAACCAAACCAACTCTATTAAGTGCTGGTTTTAAAAGCTTACAACTGCCTTTTCACAAACCACTGTCCTCATTTTAGCAAACCCACAGAGATGGATAAGGTAGAAGCTTCCCAACATAATGACTGCTCTTCAGAATAATTTCATAAAAATAGACTTAGCATGGCCCAATTATTTCCATTTTTGTCTGAAAAGCAAGTGAAGGGTCTGAAGTATGCCTTTAGAAACGAGTCCCAGGGGTTGGAATTGGCATTTCTGTGATTTTCTTTTTATTTATGAATATGAAACCCATTTATGAAAATACCCATAAAAGGTTTTGGAGGAAGAGCCACAAGCTGGGAGACGTTGGCTAACAAATAAAGAAAACTTACAATATACCAACTTACCAGTTGATCTCAAATTGGACAGAATCAACAAAATCATTACAAGTGGAAACTCCACAATTAATAGAATTCAGTTAGAACCAGCTGATCTCTAGAGAGATTGAGGTCTAGTTTATTTTTCATTTAACAGAAGATTTGGGGGTACATCTTGAACACCATGGTGTATATAGAGAATCTGTGTATATTCATCATAAAATTAAATCCTACAGCCTAACTTGCTCCAGCTGTGATGGTCAAGATTTTGCCATCTGCTGAAGTCATAATATGGGATATGAGATTTTGGTGTGAGAAGTCTTAGACTCAGGCTCCAGATTTTGGGGTTAAGTTCTGAACTCACCACTTCTTAGATAAAGGACTTTGGGCAAGTTTTCCATTTTGTGCTACAGTTTTCCCAGTTGGGATCTGTTTTACTCACCTCAAAGAATAGATGCAAGTGATTAAATACAACAGCGTGGATATAGAAACATAAAGCACAGAGTCTGGCACATGTTAAACTCAGTAAATATTGGTGGATGGATATCCCAGCTTCTCAGATACTGTGTGAATTTTAAAACATTAGTTGCATTTTCCTTCCATTCTGCCTTGAATTCACAGTCCAAACTACTTTCTTAGGATCACATTGTTCGTGACAGCAATAATCAGTTTAAGCTAATTAAATGTTTCTATCCCCAACATGAACCTTTCATATGTATTTTACAGCTCGCTTCACCAAATAAGGAAAAATACCTTCTGTGACTAACACAGATTCTCCCAGTACAGGGAACAGAATTCCTGACTGGAACCAAGACCTATCTCAGAGCCTCCTTCACACACTGACAGTTAGAATAATACGTTAGAGTAGACTCTTCAGGGTATGGGAAAATCAAGTGCTGATTTTATTAAAGTTACTTGGAAATGCAGCTTGAGATTAAGTCAAATGAGGACCCCTGGCCTAACAGAAGCTAAGTATTTCTGGAATTCTCACAATCCACTTAGTGAAACATTCTCTTACAAGTGTAAGATTTCTCAACACTGTGGTGATGAGACCTACTCATGTCAAGCTCCCCTTGTCAGATATCACCTGAAGGAGCACAAATGGTTTTAAAGAAAAATTGGTAACTGTCCAACCAATGTGCAATTAGTAATAAAAGTGAGGATTTAAAAAACAATGTGGAGAATGAGCCTCTGAATCAAACAGGATTCAGCATTTTCCCACCCTACACTTTCTACCTACTTAGTGGCTATTTCCTATATGCCAGGCACCATGCTTTTTTTTTTTTTATTGTTGGGGATTCATTGAGGGTACAGGAAACCATGTTATACTGTTTGCATTTGTTGGGTAAAGTCCCTCTTACAATTGTGTTTTACCCCCAAAAGGTGTGGCACACAATAAGACCCCACCCCTCTCGCTCCTTCCCTCTCTCTGCTCTTCCTTTCCTCACCCTCCCTCATTCTTTCTCTCTTTGCTCTCCCTTTCCCTCACTCTCACTGTGTCATTAATTGTCATTAATTGTCCTCATATCAAAATTGAGTACATGGGAGTCATGCTTCTCCATTCTTGTGATGCTTTACTAAGAATAATGGTTTCCACTTCCATCCAGGTTAATACAAAGGATGTAAAGTCTCCATTTTTTTAATGGCTGAATAGTATTCCATAGTGTACTTAAACTATAGTTTGTTAATCCATTCCTGGGTGGGTGGGCATTTAGGCTGTTTCCACATTTTGGCAATTATAAATTGAGCTGCAATAAACAGTCTAGTGATAAAAGGACTTTTTTCCTTTTGGGTAGATGCCCAGTAATGGGATTACAGGATCAAATGGGAGGTCTAGCTTGAGTTCTTTGAGAGTTCTCCATACTTCCTTCCAAAAAGGTTGTATTAGTTTTCAGTTCCATCACCAGTGTAAAAGTATTCTCTTCTCTCCACACCCACGCCAGCATCTGCAGTTTTGAGATTTTGTGATGTGGGCCATTCTCACTGGAGTTAGATGGTATCTCAGGGTGGTTTTGATTTGCATTTCTCTAATAATTAGTGATGATGAGCATTTTTTTGTATGTTTGTTAGCCATTTGTCTGTCTTCTTTAGAGTAGGTTGTATTCATGTCTCTTGCCCATTGATATTTGGGATTGTTGGCTTTTTTCATTTGGATTAATTTAAGTTCTCTATAGACCCTAGTTATCAAGCCTTTGTCTGATTCAAAATATGCAAATATCCTTTCCCATTCGGTAGGATGTCTATTTGCTTTGGTTATCTCCTTAGCTGTACAGAAGCATTTGAGTTTAATTAAGTCTCATTTGTTTATTCTTGTTGTTGTTGCAATTGCCATGGCAGTCTTCTTCATGAAGTCTTTCCCCAGGCTGATATCTTCCAGTGTTTTTCCTATGCTTTCTTTCAGGATTTTTATTGTGTAATGCCTTAAATTTAAGTCCTTATCCAACTTGAAACAATTTTTGTGAGTGGAGAAAGGTGAGGGTCCAGTTTCATTCAGTCTTTTACGAGTGGATATCAGTTCTCCCATCACCATTTATTGAATAGGGAGTCTTTCCCACAAGGTATATTCTTGTTTGGTTTATTGAAGATTAGGTGGTTGTAAGATGTTAGTTTCATCTCCTGGTTTTCTATTCGATTCCAAATGTCTATGTCTCTATTTTTGTGCCAGTACCATGCCGTCTTGACCTCTATGGCTTTGTAGTACAGCCTAAAGTCTGGTATGGTGATGCCCCCAGCTTTGTTTTTATTACTAAGAACTGCCTTAGCTACACAGGTTTTTTTCTGGTTCCATATAAAACACAGAATCATTTTTTCCAAATCTTGAAAGTACGATGTTGGTATCTTAATAGGGATGGCATTAAAGAGGTAGATTGCTTTGGGAAGTATAGACATTTTAACAATGTTGGTTCTTCCCAGCCATGAGCATGGTATGTTCTTCCATTTGTTAATATCATCTGCTGTTTCCTTTCTTAGGATTTCACAATTTTCTTTATAGAGGTCCTTCACCTCCTTTGTTAGGTATATACCTAGGTATTTCATTTTCTTTGAAGCTATGGTGAAGGGAGTTGTATCCTCAATTAGCCTCTCATCTTGACAGTTATTGCCATATGCAAAGGCTACTGACTTGTGGATATTGATTTTATATCCTGAGACATTACTGTATTTTCTGATGACTTCCAGGAGTCTTGTGATTGAGTCTTTGGGGTTCTCTAAGTATAAGATCATGTCATCAGCAAAGAGGGAGAGTTTGACCTCCTCTCCTCCCATTGGGATGCCTTTTTTTTGAGACAGAGCCTCAAGCTGTCACTGTGGGTGGAGTGCCATGGCATCACAGCTCACAGGAACAATTCTTGGGCTCAAGAGAGTCTCCTGCTTCCGCCTCCCAAGTAGCTGGGACTACAGGCGCCTGCCACAATGCCCAGCCATTTTTAGGTTGCAGCCACCATTGCTGTTTGACGGGCCCGGGCTGGATTCGAACCTGCCAGCTCAGGTGTACGTGGCTAGCGCCTTAGCCGGTTGAGCCACAGGCACCAAGCCAAGGATGCCCTTTATTTCCTTGTCTTGCCTAATTGTGTTGGCTAGCACTTCCAGCACTACGTTGAATAGTAATGGTGACAGAGGACAACCTTGTCTGGTTCCAGTTCTAAGAGGAAAAGTTTTCAGTTTTACTCCATTCAGTAAAATATTAGCTGTGGGTTTGTCATA
>CAUYON010127198.1:0-16898 GCA_963573935.1 Arctocebus calabarensis | reverse complement strand
TGAGTTATCTCAAGAGCCTTATCCTCTACCTCTGAGATTCTTTCTTCTGCATGGTCTAATTGGTTGTTAATACTTTCTATTGCATCCTTAAGTTCCCTAATTGACTGCTTTAGCTCCTTCAGCTCTGCTATATCCTTTTTTTATTCTTCGTATCATTCATCTCTTGTTTGATTCTGTTTTTGATTTTCCTTTTGGTTATTATCCACTTTCTCAGCAATTTCTTTCATTGCTTTTTGATTGTTTTCCACTTTCTCAGCAATTTCATTTATTGTTTTCATTATCTGAACTTTAAATTCCCCGTGTGTCATTTCTAACATATAGGAGGGATCTTCTACGGTAACTATCTCCCAATCCCTAGAAGGGGTTACTCTGGCCTGGGATTTCATGTTGCCAGAATTTTTCTGCTGATTCTTCCTCATGAGTGCTTTTTTGTATCTGTTTCCTTGCCCTAATTTTCCCTTCACTTCTTTTTGCTCTTGAAGTTACTGTGGCTCTGGTCAGACGTTTTAATGAGTCCTTCTTGTGCAAGACCAGAAGGATGAAAAGATTAAAGAGCAAGAAGGGAACAAGAATTTAAAAAAGAGAGCAAGGGAAAAAGAAAAAGAGAGAGAAACAAAGAAGAGGGGGCGAGTAAGAAGAAATATTAACAAAATGAAGAGAGGCAGTGAAAAAGAGAAACAGGAGAAATATAGGTATGTGGTAGGGTACTAGGGCCCAACCTTAGAGACCCCCTACCTCTGGCGGTGCTGGGTTGAGTGATTCCCTTGAGGTCACAGCTCTTAGCCAGCCAGCTCAGACACAGTACCCCACTGCCACTAGGTACAGAGGAAAGACAAAAATACTGTAAATCAAACCGAAAGAAACAAACAGAAACCCCTTCTGAAATAGAATGGGGGGGGGATAATAGGGACAAAAACTGTAGCAAAAATAAAATTCTATTTGTTGAAGAAGGCAAAAATAGAAGATTGTATTTAAACTAGAATGGTGAAAAAAAATGTCAAAAGAATATGTTAAAATTAAAAAAACTAAAAAACAAAAAACAAAAACAAAAACCCACAACCAAGCAGTATATATATCTTTCTAGGTATTGACCAGGCAACAGGTGATCTTCTGAGGTACAAGATGTTAATCACAATGTGATACAGCTGTACAAGGTGGGAGCTGGAGGCTGCTGCTGATTACTCAGACCCTGCAGGTTCAGGAGCCCAAATAACTCCTCGACCGACTCAAAGGACACTCCAGGTCATACACCTTGGCCAAGCAGAAGCTTTCCAGGGACAGCACTTATCCCTGGGATCTCTCCTGGCATGGCTGCCTGCTTATTCAGTCCACTCCAAGTTCCCTAAGGGCCACGTCTGTCAATCTGCCAAACACTTAGATCTCCGCACTTCCCCAGTAGCACAGTCCCCGTTTGGGGCAGCTCACTCAATAGATCACTCGCCAGAGGTCTCCCGGCGAATCCTGGTGCTGCAACTCTCAGGGGCAGCCCACAGCTGAATGATATTAGCTCCTTTCCAGCTCAGCGGCTCAGTCTGGGGCCCCAGACAACACCCAAAGTCATCCGCACACTGGCCCAAGATCTCCCAAGGAAGTTCAATCGAGTGTCCAAGTCCAAAAAAAAAAAAAAAAAACCCCCAAACAGCCCCCAGGTGAGGCTTTTCCTGCTTGCAAACTAGCCGTTGGTGTAGTTACAGCTGCAGGCAGCCTCCGACCAAACGCACCCACCACTTGCCAGTTTTCCACCTCTTCAGTCCTCCTAGTGGGGTCCTAAATTCTCTCACTGACCTCCTGTATCACCAAAGGGAAGCCTCTGGGCCGAACCTACCGGCCAGAGAAGCCTGGGGTCCTCTCTCCCCACTCCAGCTGCACCCAGCTGCACAAAAGCTCCTACTCGGCCGCCATCTTTTTTCCTCCCTATTTTTCCATTCTTGAAATACTTTACTAAGAGGAATGTGTTTCAAGTCCATTCAGTTAAACAAAAAAGATGTAAAGTCTCCATCTTTCCTATGGCTGAATGGTACTCCATAATACACATATACCACAGTTTATTAATCCATTCATGGGTTGATGGACACTCGGGTTGCTTCCACATCTTGGCAATTGTGAACTGAGCTGCAATTAATATTCTAGTGCAAATGTCTTTGTGATAAAATGATTTTTATTCTTCTCAGAAGATACCTAATAATGGGATTGTGGGATCAAATGAAAGGTCAACTTTTAGTTCTTCGAGAATTCTCCATACTTCTTTCCATAAAGGTTGTATTAGTTTGCAATCCTGCCAGCCATTCAGAAGTATGTCCTCTCTACTTCCACACCATCATCTGTAGATTCAGGATTTTGTGATGTGGGCTAATCTTGCAAGAGACTTGAACAGAAACTTCTCTGAAGATGACAGATGAATAGCCAACAAACACATGAACAAATGCTCATCGTCCCTAATTATCAGAGAAATCCAAATTTAAAAAGAACTTTTTAACCTTGACTAAGCATTTTACATGTTTCCAAATAAAAATAGCCTGTGGTGCCGTACCTGGACCTAGTGTGTGGGATACGAGCCCAGAGCTGCATCTTTTTGCAGTTCTAGGCCCTGCAAGCTTCCTCCATACCTCGGGCAGAGGACCAGGAGGGAGGAAATGCCCTGTGCGAGGCTGAACTCTGCACCAGTTTGATTTTGATGTCAGCAGAGAGGATGTTGGTTTATCTCTTTGGGAGCAGGAAGGAGGGGTCCTTTTTAATGAAGTAGATTCCCCTGTTCCATTATCTCCTACCCTTTGCCAATTCCTTCCCTTGTGAGATATCTTATGAAAGTTAGTGCAGGGAACCCTTGGGACAGGGCAGCGAGTGGTTTGGTACCTGGACATTGCCTGGGGTGGAGGACAGGTGCTCCTTCCTCGGGTGGCCTCAGCCCATTCCAGGGCACAATGCTGGTAGGCAGAGTCCATCTAGGATTAGCCTCCATGCTCCCTGTGGGGAGCACCATGCCTTTTCCTCCAGGCACCCTGCGCCCCCATCTACTTGTGCAATGCATCTCACAGGGGTGAGTGGAGGGTCTCCCTTCAGAGGGGTCAGATGCCAGGTTTCCTAATGGGTGCTATTGAGAAGAGCTCTGGGAGGCCCGGGTGGTAAGGGACCTCTGTTCTGGGCACAAGGATAGCAGAGGTGTGGAGAGCAGTGGGGAGCCCTGGAGAGACAGCAGGGCTTCCTTCTGCAGCCCTGTTGCAGCTGATGAACCAGTACTCCCCAGATGGCTTGTTGTCCAGAGCTCCTGGGTCATTCACACACCTCCCTCTGCCAGAGCAGCTTCCCTCCCCTGGAGAACTCCCCATCCCTCCTCCAACAGCTGGCCTGCCTACCCCTCCCAGCACATCCTGCCCTCTGGTATATCGCCTCTTGCTCACACCATTGCCTTGGGCCATGTTCCTGGTGGTGTGTGCCAGGACGGTTGTCCTGCTGTAGGATGAGGTTCTTAGGTACAATCAGCTATGTGGGGAAATGAGGCAGGCAGCACTCTGGCTCATCTTCTCTGATGGCTTCAGGGCCCTGGCTTCCCTAGCATTGGCCTTCTTGGTCCCAATCATGCTCTCTCTTTCAAGGACTCCTAATGTATTTTTCGGAATATTCTGCACACTTTTTCTCCGTGAGCTCTAGCACAGATCCAAGCTCATGCGCTGAGAGGGTGAGGCAAAAGACGCCTATGTGCAAAATTTAAGGAAGTGCTGTCTCTCAGGGATGTGCAAGTACAAGGCCAGCTCCTGAGAGGGAGAGCCTCCTTAAACTTTGCACACTGGGCACTTTGCCTGACTGGCCTCACCTGGTCCCAGCCACGGTCCTGAAGTTGGATAGACCAGGTGCAGGAGCCCAGCACTGAGTACCCGCCCAAGTGACCTTGGGAAAATTACCTTTCTTCTCTGAACCTCAGTTTCCCTTTTCCTGGGTATTTAGGATTAAATTGCATGATATATGTAAACTATTCAGCATACCTCTGGCACATGTTAAATGCCTGATAGACATTTGTGGCTATTACTGTTATTATTAGGTAAATACAGAAGCATCAAACACAAAATCTAGGTGAGCCCTGGACTTCCAGCTCAGTCCTGTGGTCAGCAGTGTCCCAGTTTGCCCTTTTCTTGACTGTGCATCACTCTAACCACGCAGACTTGCCTGGTGAGGTCAGGGCGTCCCACCTTCTTAAGAGTGTGTTTTGTGTCTTTGCTGCAGGAATTGCTTACTTAGGAGGTGTGTGCAGTGCTAAGAGGAAGTGTGTGCTTGCAGAAGACAATGGTCTCAATTTGGCCTTTACCATCGCTCACGAGCTGGGCCACAAGTAAGTATCACACTTTGTGTCATTCTGCTTCTTTAAATTTCTTTTTGAATACACATTTTTCTCTTGAATCCTGTGAGTTCTAAAACAATGCTGTTCTATGTCTTTGCTGACAACACAATAGAGGACCCAGGCCACTGAGCTGAGGTCCCAGCATTGCAGGGAGCTAGTGAAATTACTGAACAGACTGGTTTGGAGTTGCAATGTTAATTTGATGTTCACGTCTATTCTTAAAGCCAGTACAGTAAAGGGAAGAGGGTTTTCTCCAAGTGTCTTTTGTAGTTGTACTTCCTGTCCTGGATCAGCATGATCTCTGATTCACTCTAAGTATTTCATTCCAATAATGGGACTTATCTTTTTTACTGTTGACTTTCTATTTTCCTTTCAGCTGGTTCCAAACAAACTCCAAGTTTCTGAATGTAGAACTCAGTGTCTTAGTTTTAAACAATGAATAACTGCTTCACCTTTTTGCACATGGAAATTCTCCCTTTTAGTATGAAATAACCATAAAACCTTAGAGCCCAAAGATGTTTCAGGGAGAATCTGTGGCAACCTCTGTTTTTTTTTTTTTGTTTTTTTTTTTTTAATTTCAGATGAGGAAACAGAGGGTCAGACAGGTTGAGTGGTTGGCCCACGGTTACTATCACCTGTGGGTGGCAGAAGGCCAGCTGATTCTGAAACTATGAGTTGAGGGTTTATCCTGGAGTAAGTGTGTATTTTATGTTTCTCTGAAGGAAAATTGTGATATGACTACTAAAATATTTTTTAAAAGTTAAACTGAGGAGGCCAGAGCATGCATAACAGTGGGAAAATTTGTGCTGCATTGAATAGTACATAATTAAATGGAAATCTCATTCTTGAGGGAAAAGTTATTGCAATGGTTTCTTGATGACCTAGTCCTGCACAGTGAGATGCCTGGAGCCTTAACTGTTATCATGAGCTTTTGCAAGAGTAACAACAATGTAGAAGAAATAGAAAATCAGTTGTTGTTTTCTTCTAGTATTTTTGTTATTTGTTGCTTTACTTTCTGATTTGTTTTGTTTATCTGGTCCTATTTTAATGTTTTTCCACTCTCGTAGAGGCATTTGCTATTTGGCTTTTGTGTACCTTTGGGAGATCATGATGTGGGTACAGAGAGTAGAAATAATGTCATGTTTATTTCCTGGGATTAAGGAGAAAATCTCATGTTATTGACCCAGGGCCTGGTGAAGCCAAATGAGCAACTGTCTCTAAATACTTGGTTATTTCATCTTGACACTATTTTCAAAATATTGGTGGCAACACTTTGCCCATACTGTTTTTAAGATTAGGTGCAATCAAATTTATCTTAACACCTCTGAGTTGTTAAAAACTTATACTGAAGAAGGATTTGCTACGGAGGTGGGGGTAGGGGGTGTGGAGAGCATAAATCAGATTTGGCAAACATCTTCCCATCCTCCAAGGGCCCAGCAGGCCCATCAGAGCACTTGGGAAGCAACTGCCTAATGATTGTAAGAATGCAGAGCTGTTGTGATATTTATTTACCAACTTGCAGGTTGTTATCAACATTTGAATAGTCTAAACAAAATGGTTTGAGCTATCATTGTATGAGCTGCAGTACCCCACAGCAGCATCCAGCAGCCTGCACATGCTGGAGTATCATTTGCACACGCATGTGGACACACACTGGCTGCTCAGAGGTCTTTTCTCTGGGGATATTAAGAACACAGAGGGCCATTTTCTCCCTAAAGACCTGTTGCATTGTGCTGGATCAAACACTAGCTTCTTAGCACAATGCAAGAAGTCTGCAAAGATGAATGGTTAGATTCAGTCATACCCTGTAGCTACAGTCTGTTTAGAATTTCTTAGAGAACTCTCTATAGCTTGCTATTGAACTCTAATTATTCGCAAAAACAAATATCTTACTGTTAATCAAAGCCAATAAATTCTGCTGGCATGTGGCCCTCCCCCTTGTTGTGTAATTATGGTTTTCCCAGGGAAATATGTTGTCTCTGATGATTTGCAAGTGTTGGGGAGCAGATTCCGCAAAGATGAAGCCACATCTTCCTGGACATAGAATTCTCTGGCCATTGAGCTCAGAGCAGGGAGCCAGGCTGTATGGGCTGCTCGAAAAGGCTAAGATCAGCTTGCACTCTGAGTTCACAGACACTCAACCTGAAAGGACTTTGCACATTTTGGAATAGAGTGTAGCAGTTTAACCTTGTGTCCTTTAGCATATGTTAAGTTAAGAAAGTCCCCAAGTGGCTCAACTGCCAACTCCTTACCATTGAATACTGATAAAGTGATAACATCTCTGAAGGATAAGTGTGTGCTTTTGTAGGCAGCTACCTTTTGATCTGACTGCCTTTCTGTATGAGTGTATATTCCATTTATCAATGAGTTGCATAAATTTTTTAGACAGAGTCTCACTCTGTCATCGTAGGTGTTGTGCCGTGGCTTCATAACTCAAAGCAACCCCAAACTCCTGGTCTTAAGCGACCCTCCTGCCAGTAGCTGGGACTATAGGCACCCACCATAATGCCCAGCTATTTTTGGTAGAGACACGGTCTCACTCTTGCTCAGACTGGTCTCAAACTACTGAGCTCAGACAATCCACCTGCTTCAGCCTCCCAGGGTGCTAGATTGCAGGCGTGAGTCACTAAGCCATGATTTTGTTTCTGCTTTGGCTGTCAGAAAACACAAAGGTAAATTTGGGGCTCATTTTCAGCAATTAACTCATCTACATTTTGAAATTGTACATCTGTCCTTCCCTCTTCTTTTTCTAGTATCTCTTTGTATGCATCATTTTATTTTAAATACTTGAAACATAACTTGGTTGTTTTATTTCATAATATTAACGGAGTACAAATGCTTTAGGTTACATGGATTGCTTTTATTGCCTGAGTCTCTGCTATATGCATGCCTAATATGAGTGTGTTCATTGTACCTGTTACATAGGTTTCTTACCCTCCCCTCCTCTGCCCACCCCCTGGTTGATTTCCACTGGGTTTTACTTCCCTCTGTGCACATGTGTGCTCATCAGTTAGTTCCAGTTTAACAGTGAATACATACTGTATTTGTTTTTCTATTTTTGAGATACTTCACTTAGGAGAATTGTCTCCAGTTCCATCCAGATTGTTGCAAAAAGTATTAATTCATCTTTTTATGGCTGAGTAGTACTCTGTACTATACATATATCACATTATGTTAATCCACTCATGAATTGATAGGCACTTGGGTTGATTCCACATCTTTGCAGTTGTGCCGCAGTGAATATTTGAGTACAGGTATCTTTCTGGTGAAAAGTCTTCTTTTCCTTTGGGAAGACACCCAGTAGAGGGATTGCTAGATGAATGGTAGGTCAACTTTTAGTTCTTTGAGAATCTCCATACTGGTTTTCATAGGGGTTGCACTAATCTGCAGTCCTACCAGCAGTGCATAAGCTTTCCTTTCTCTCTGCATCCTCACCAGCATCTATTGTTTTGGGACCTTTCATAAAAGCCCCTCTAACTAGGGTAAGGCAATAGATATCTGATTATGATTCTATTAATAATTTCAATTTCCCTAATGATTAGTGCTGCTGAGCATTTTAAAAATATGTTTATTGGCCATTTTTCTTTATTCTTTTGAGAACCTTCTGTTCATGTCTTTTGCCCACTTTTTAATAGGGTTATTTGTTTTATTCTTGATGATTTGCTTGAGTTCTTTGTAAATTTGTTGTAAATTTTAGTTCTTTATTGGATATATAGCTTATGCATACTTTCTCCCACCCTATAAGTTGTCTATTTGCTCTGTGGATTATTTCTGTGCAGAAGCTTTTTAGTTTAATCAAATCCTATTAATTTTTGTTTTTGTCATGATTGCCATTGGCATCTTAGTCATAAATTCTTTGCCTAGGCCCATATCTAGAAAAGTTTTTTCTATATTTTTCTCTAGAGTTATTATGGTTTTAAACCTTAGATTTAAGTCTTTTATCCATCTTGAGTTAATTTTTGTGAGTAGTGAGAAGTAGGGCTCCTGTTTCATTATTCTGCATGTGGCTATCCAATTTTTTTATTACTATTTATGAATGGTAATTCCCCAGTATATGTTATTGTCTACTTTGTCAAAGATGAGCTGATTATAAGTAGATGGTCTTACATCTGGGTTCTCTGTTCTGTTCCATTGGTCTATTTTTTTGTACCACTGCCATGCTGTTTTGGTTACTATAGCCCTGTAGTATAGTCAAATATAATTTATTTGTCTCCAATCCATTTGTTAATCAAATATGTCATACATTAAATTATTAAATTAAACATGCTTCTCTAGCCATGGAGTAAGAATGTACTGATGGTGGTTTACTCAAATCAGACTTTTTATTTATTGAATACCTACTACTTGCAAGGTACTGTGTGAGATGCAGTACATTTACTGTGCTGTTGAAGTAGGTGTTTAGTTTTTATTTTATAGGTTAAGAAACAAGTATTTTTTTTAAAGAAACAGTTTCTAATTAATGTGAGTTAGGACCACTTTTATGATAATACATGCACACGATAGGTACATTAATGTAGGGCAAAAGATAAATAATAAAAGGGAGATCTTGTATGTGCTCTGGTTTCTCTGTAGATTGAATAAATCTGGCCTCTTAAAAGGAGAGCATGTTGTATAGTTAGAAAGCAACATACCTTCAGATTAAGGGAAGTAAATGTTGTGGTATAGTTGTTATTAGTGTGACCATGTCATTGAGAGAGACTTCTCTAGGAAACTTGAGTACTGTGGATGATATTTACAGTTTTCTTTCGTTGTTTTTTTGTTTTGTTTTGTTTTTGTTTATTTGTTTGTTTGTTTTTTGAGACAGTCTCAATCTGTGCCCTGGGCAAAGTACCATGGCATCATAGCTCACAGCAACCTCAAACTCTTGGGCTCAAGTTGTCTTCTTGCCTCAGCCTTCCAAATACCTGGGACTATAGGTGCTCACAAACATACCCAGGTATATTTTCTTAGTTTCTTAGTTTCTTAATTTTTAGTAGAAACGGTGTCTCACTCTTGCTCAGGCTGGTCTCAAAACTCCTAAGATGATCTACCAACCTTGGCCTTCCAGAGTGCTAGGATTACAGGTGTGAACTACTGTGCCCAGCAAGACTGACAGTTTTCTGAAGCCATGGAATAGACTGTGTTCCAAGCCCTGCTGAACGCAAGAGCTAGAGGGTTTGCAAACTCCAGTGGGGGTGGTCAGAGATGCCTTGGGGGTGCTGCTATGTGTTGCTGCCCAGAGGATGAGTTGGCTCTGAGCAGGAGCTCTGCTGACAACAGCCCTGGGGTGTTTAAATAAGTATCCATGGCTTTGGTTGCCTTCTCACCCATGAGACATGTTCTGGAAGGCAGCTACACGTTACCGTTTAGTTCACTAGTGAATGGAAATGTTGGCAGCATGAGTTGGAGGAAGGTAGTGTCTCCCTATCTTGCAGGGATAGCCCGAGAAGCCTGTCATAAAATGGGTGTGTGTTAGTCTGTTTCTCCTTTTTCCTTTTTCATCCCACAGTGACTAGTAGAAAGCAGCAGTTCCTGAGCGAGAGCAGCTGGCTGTGACAGGCTTCTTATCCCGCTGGTATTTGTTACGACGGGATTAGAGCACGGAGGGCAGCTACTTGAGAGAAACAGCCTGGCCAGCCAACAGGACTTTTCCCCCTTCAAGAAACCAGGACAGGGTACCTTGCAGTGGGGATCAGTACCTATGATGTGTTATCAATATTTGGTTCAAAAGAGAAGAGAGAAGCTAGAAGCAAAGCGTTTGTCTTAGGCAGGCCCATGCTCTTGAGGCTCAACCTTGACAGCTCCTGGAGAAACTGACTCCTGGTGAGGACTGGAAGCTAGCTCTATGCTGACTGCCCATGAGGAAAAGCAAAACCAAAATCCCTGATTGTGTAAGCAGAAGGCAGTGACTTTAGTATTTAATATGACTAGGCATAATACAGACATCAGTGGCTCTGTGCAAGTTGGGAATAGCTTTTGTTTTGAAGGAAGTAGGGTGTAATATGTCACAGTTAGGGGAGGCACTTGGCTGGTGGAACTCACCATCGCACAGTTGGAGGCCAAGAGGGCACAGAACCAAGTCTCCACTGCACATTCTTGGCCCAAGGAAACCCAGAACCCTATGCATACAGCATGTTTCTCAGGTAAGGGAGAGCACTCCTGGGAGATGGATAAAGACAGGGCCTTCTAGGCAGGGTGACAAGAGGCAGCAAAGAGGCCACTTAGAGCATAATCTGCTACCCATTCAGGGAAAAAGGACTTGTCTTCACATAGACTAAAAGAAAAGACTTCCCCTAAATCTCTACTTCTATTGAATTTAGGAGACTCTGTTAGACAAGTGTGAGTCAGGTCAAGGACAAAGAAATGCCCGCCTTGAGAGCCAGTCCAAACCACGGAAGCACCCTAGCCCAGTGGCCCAGTGGATGCTCCTCTAGCATGTGGTCAGCACCTTGCAGCCTGTACTCAGGAGAGCCCTTCTTAGGGATTCACCTCGCATCCCTAAGCCCTCAAGTAAAGGAACTATTCTTTTCCTACTCTAGCACCTACCTGTCCTCTGGTTGACAGGCGCAGCCTATGGCCTCAAAAATGCTGCCTTGATGGAAGCTGGGAAACTCAACTTAGAGGACATCCAGTGGTGATTCACAAGAGAGCACTGGGGCTCTTAGACATGCCAGTGGCCAAGCCTTGTCCTAGATCCTTTTGATCCATGTGCCATGGTGAAGGGAGCTTAGAAAGGCTCTCCAGAGGATTCCCATGCATCCTGGAGGAGAATTGCCGCAGGTGTGACATTGTAGGGTTCTCATCATTCTCTGTGGTGTCATCCACTTTCTTGCCCCCATCCCCTTGCTCCCCATGTACCAGGCCTTTTCCTCAATGTTGAGCCCCAGCAGTGCTGAAGACTGTGACTGTAACACTCATTCCTTATCTGTGTCAGTCGTTGTAAATCCTGTGCATTGTGCCATTGTCAAATGTATACTCTAAGCCTGGCAGTCCTGAACAGTTACCACCACAGATGGGCTCAGTCCTGTCATCTCCCATCTCACACCTGCCATGAAACCTCACTGAGAGTGAGGCAGAAAGTATACAGCAGCCTGCGGCAGAGCAAGGGGAAGAAGGGGATGGGCAGACATCTGGAATCGGAGTGGCCAGGAGCAGAGGTGCAGGGACAGGTGGGGCCCCTAAGAGTTCACTTCCCATGGAAACTCAAGGTGCTGAGTGCCCAAGGGTGCCGGAGAGAGACATGTAGGGCTGTGGTATTGAGCTGGACATCCTGATGAGGAACTTTGACCGTCTAATGGTCATGTGCACGTCTGCACATACACAAAACAGTACATCTGGACGTGGTCATGACAATGAGGGGCACACCTGGGTTCTCAGACCTGCACAGATACCCTGACCTCCAGAGCTGTTCCCTCCACCCCTGCTTTGGAAGCACCACCCTGACAGGTGTAGCTGGGAGGAGGGTGAAGCACAAGCAGAGCCAGGGATTTGGTTGCCCTCTCAATCTTACAAGCACAGAGGGCAGGTAGGATTCCACCAAATGTGTAACAAGGGAACCCATGGCTCCAGGCAGATCATGCATGAACCTTGGTATCTTCCAATCATGATACCCATCAAAATCGAATCCAGTCTCTCTAGATCCTTCCAGTCAGATGGGACATGGTGCAAAGTTGAGTTCAAGACAGTGCTTGTTGGGAAGGATGTCACAGCAACAGAGGATGTTCTGGCCTGGTCTGCAGCTCAGGACATGAAGGAATCCGATCCCTAAGCAGTGTGGCCCGTGAGCAGTAGGTGGACACGTATCTGGGAAGGGTGGGGAGCAGAGGGAAGGGAGGAAAGAACCATGCTGGGGGAAATGTTCTCATAACTAGAGTTGACAGAGTTCAAACAAAAAGGAATCATCTCCATTCCAGAACAGGAAGGAAAGCAAGCCATTATCCAGATGTGTGAGACGTGGAAATGCTTGGTCTGTAATTTGTATTAAGAATGAGCTGGCTGGCATGATGCCAGAGGGACACAGAGTGGACACAGGGCAGACCTGGGCAGGCAGCAGCCCACCAGTAGATAGCAGTGGGTGGCTGCTTTTGTCCTGAATGTCTGGCACCATAGGCATAGCGCAGGCATTGGAATGGGCTGGCCTTAGGAGAAGAGTACCGTGGAGAGAGAATTTCTGGGAATGTCATAACTGTTTAGAAATCCAGGGAGCAGTGGGTGGGGAAGCAGGGAACGTGCTTTTGCTCTGGTTGAAATTAGGGCAGTTGTATTCACAGAAGGTCTTCCTGGAGGACCAGAAAAGGAAGCACTTTTCCCTGGGAAAGGGGTCAGGCTATGCAGAGGGTTTCCAGACAGGTCCCTCCCTGGCTCCCTGGGCTTCATCCTCAGTCTCCACTCAGCTCCCCCAGGCTCCAGCAGACTTCCTGTCCCCACTGAAGGGTAACCAGTGGCACTAGCAGCATTCAGGGGCTCTCAGGTTTCTCTTGGAGGGGCTTGGAATGATTCCTGAGTGATCTCCTCTGCACTTGGCTCCTACATCAAAGTCAAATGTGTGAGCATCCACTGGGCATGGCTGTCTTACTCGAATTCCAGAGGCACACAAAACATGCAGGCCTCATTTCCTTTCATTTTACGTATTTATCTGTTCTTTAAATGTTGCTGCCACAGGCTGCGGGGTTTTTCACATTAATGGATGAGCCGTGAACCCCCAGCACGTTGGCCGGGATAGAGCGACTTGTGACTTTGGGGATCCGTTCTGCTTGGCTTCCCCCAGCCTCCCCTCACTCTGCCTGCTCTTCTGCTTTCTCCCACACAAATAAAAGTTGAATTTCCCTGTGGCCCACCCTTGATGACCAGGGATTTTGAATTGGAGGTGCCCTGGCACCAGTGACCAGCGAGACCAGAGTGGCATGGAACGTTTGTGCCTGTCTAGGTGGCTTTGCTATCAGCAGCGATTCCTCATTATCCAGCAGCCACAGGAGTTGCAGGGGAAGGACGATGCTTTTCTTCTGGGGTCATCACTGGTGTGTAGTCACCTGAAAGGGGGGAACATTTATTCCTGTTGTCTGGAAAACCCAGAGCCACTGTCGGTAAGAGGACCTTGACCACAGCCTTCTCGGATCTACCAAGGCCAGGCTTGCTACTCGGCTCTGAGGGAAGAGAGCACAAACCAAAGGAAAGCCATTCAAAGCTCATCAGTACGTGGGCAGATGTGGTCCCACCTGCATTCTGAGCAGTGTGTCCCAGCAGCTATTGGCCAAATGTTATCTCTGGGATGAAAATACAGCTGTTGGGCTTTCTCTGTCCCCCAGCCCCTGCTACTCCAGAATTGTTACACAGGCTGTGCAGTGTTCGTCTTTACCCCTGCAGTTCTTTGTGTGCAATTACCAGGTGAATTGCTTGGAATTGTGTTATCCAAGATCCATGAGACAGGAAGAAAAGTTGAGTTTGGCTAAAGAATCAGATTCTGAAATTGCCTCAGAACTTCCTTACACTGCAGACTGTTCCAGGCATCGGATACGATCCAGTTTTCTCATTAGACTGACACAGCTTCTGGCCGCATCAACTCAGTGGCTTTTCTCATTGTTCTTGGATCTAGAAGGGATGTCCAGAGTCATCTTAGTATTGTTTTGTGGATGGTGAGTCACCTCCCATGCCATGGCTCTGAGTGGCCAATGGAGACTCTGACCAGAGCCTCGGGCAGCAGCATGGTGCCCTTTCCTAGGCCTCAAGTGGCTGTCCTGGCAGCTGGACTCAGATTTCCTGGGAAAGACGCCTTCGGCTCCTGTGGCCAGGGTTCACTTAGAGCCATGGAAGATGGCAGGGGAGTGGTCTGATGCAGACCTCTCAATGGAGACATTGTCCCCACTCTCCCAGGTTTTTGGTTTCATGCCAGAAATCCTTGTCCATCCACTGCCCACTGCCAAGGCAGAATTTGAAACCAAATACCTGAGGATACCTATAGGTGTCTGGAGACCTTTCCACCAGTCCAGTCCATGGTATGCTCTAGGAAAGGGCCCACCTCATCCTTGTCTACCCACGGACACAGAGGACACATTCCCACCTCACATGTGGGTGGTGGTTTTGACAGACAGTGGTGGCAGAAAGGGCCAGCAGAAGGGCCCGCAGAAGGGCCTGGGAGAGAGCCACAGAAGGGTTCTCTTTGTTCCAGACATCACAGCGGGACCGATGCAGTAGCTGCTGGGGCTGGCATGAAGATCTGGGAATGGCCTCTCTCGGAAAAGCTGTAAATAAGTAGATGGATACAGAATGAAGGAGGTTAGCATTTTCTTAGCAAGTTACTGGATGCGTTGAAAAGACATTGTTTTGTGAAGTATAGCCATACTTCTATCAGAAGGGGCTTATGTCACACGATCCTCAGTGACTTGGTACCTCACTTGTGAGCCAGGAGAGGATGATGAAAGGCAAATGGTCAGTTTGAAATGATCCAGGGAAGCATCTTAGGGCTGCTGAGATCCCTGGTGATGCTGCTGCTGGAGGGAGGAGGAGACGGCAGCTGCTGGGAGGAGCTGGGCCCTGTGATGCAGCAGCCTGGCCCTTGGCCACCCCTTCCCCAGCTCACATCTGGGTGGACTGTCAAAGAGGAGGGCAGGGCAGAGATACAGAATTAATCTTTAGAAGTCACTTGGTAACAGTATCCCTACACTGAGGACGTGGCAGACCCAGCAGGACCCATGTCACATGATGAGACCCTTGCTGCTGACCCAAAGTCACACTTAGGTTGGTTTCTATTCAGAGGAGCCTGTGGCTACATTAGTCCTTCCAGACAGAAGTATTTGCTGCATCAGTAAATGACCCCTAAGGAATCTACAGTTCATTTTGGCCATGTTGGTGGCTCTGGAGTGCCGGAGTGCCTGGGTTAATTAAGGGCCGTTCATCTTTGTGTCACTTGCTTTGTGATCACTCAGCGAGAGGAAGAACGTTGCTGTAAAGCAAAAGGCAGCCAACTCTGCCAGCTGCCTGGTCCATGTAGATCTTGGCTTATTCAGTACAGCAAGCTCCTAAACACCCCAACCCCCATCCACCTGTCACCCCCCAACTGAACTGTGCTTTTTCACTGAACAGCGATCACCTAAAACTCTCATGGCCTATGCCCAGGTCAGAATCTGGTAAAGAAGAGTAAGCACACTCTGCATTTGATGCTACACAGAATGTAGAAACTTTGTGAAACCCCCTCTACTGCCCTGCTCTTCCTGTGGCCTGAGTTCAGCAGCATTGAGTCACCTGGAGCCCGTTGGAAATGTGGGAACTGAGGCCCATGTGCATGCGGTAGTTTCAAACAGATGGTTAAAGCACATCAAAGAGGCTCCTCTTTCTCCCCTAACCCACCCTATGCCTTGCTTCCTCCTTGCTACATGGGTGCTGCACTGCAGGTACATAAAGTTTGGGAGCTGAAGGGAAGAACAACTTCTTTTTTTTTTTAATCTTTTTGTTTTAATTAATTTATTTTTTTTCTTTATTTTATCAAGACCCCACCCCTTCCCTCCTTCCCTCTCTCTGTTCTTCCTTTTCCCACCCCTCCCTCCTTTCTCTCTCTGCTCTCCCCTTTCCCCACCCCCACTGTGTCATTAATTGTCATTAATTGTCCTCATATCAACATTGAATACATCTCCATTCTTGTGATGCTTTACTAAGAATAATGTGTTCTACTTCCATCCAGGTTAACAAATAGGCTATAAAGTCTCCATTTCTTTTAGTTGCTGAATAGTATTCCATGCTATACATATACCACAGCTTGTTAATTCATTCCTGGGTTGGTGGGCATTTAGGCTGTTTCCACATTTTGGTGATTGTAAATTGAGCTGCAATGAACAATCTAGTGCAAGTGTCCTTATGATAATAAGATCTTTTTCCTTCTGGGTAGATGCTCAGTAATGGGATTGCAGGATCAAATGGGAGTTCTAGCTTGAGTTCTTTGAGAGTTCTCCATACTTCCTTCCAAAAAAGTTGTATTAGTTTGCAGTCCCACCAGTAGTGTAAAAGTGTTTCCTTCTCTCCACATCCACACCAGCAACTGCAGTTTTGAGATTTTGTGATGTGGGCCATTCTCAATGGGGTTAGATGGTATCTCAGGGTGGTTTTGATTTGCATTTCTCTAATAATTAGGGATGATGAGCATTTTTTCATATGTTTGTTAGCCATTCTTCTGTCCTCTTTAGAGAAGGTTCTATTCATGTCTCTTGCCCATTGATATATGGGATTATTGGCTTTTTTCATGTGGATTAATTAGAGTTCTCCATAGATCCTAGTTAACAAGCTTTTGTCTGATTCAAAATATGCAAATATCCTTTCCCATTGTGTAGGTTGTCTATTTGCTTTGGTTGTTGTCTCCTTCGCTGTACAGAAGATTTTCAGTTTAATTAAGTCCCATTTGTTTATTTTTGTTGCTGTTGCAATTGCCATGGCAGTCTTCCTCATGAAGTCTTTCCCTAGGCCGATATGTTGCAATATTTTTCCTATGCTTTCTTTGAGGATTTTTATTGTTTTATGCCTTAAATTTAAGTCCTTTATCCATCTCGAATCAATTTTTGTGAGTGGAGAAAGGTGTGAGTCCAGTTTCAGTCTTTTACAT
>CAUYON010127196.1:0-10606 GCA_963573935.1 Arctocebus calabarensis | reverse complement strand
AAAGTTTTGAGCTTCCTTCTACCAACTCCTCAGTGTTACTGATTAAATATACAACCTTAAATCAAGTACTTCAGACTTTTGTTGCCAGAAGCCGATACCTATGACCAAGTGTGGTAACACACGTTAACGTGCAGACTTCTCCAGGATGCTGTGGGTGATATCCCTACACTGTTCTCCCTCCTCGAGGACCTACCAACTCTGTATCAATGCTCAGACTCATTTTTCCTGGGTGGTGATGGGTTAAGCCTTCCCCACCAGACCACAACTCCCTGCAGCAGAAGCCACATCCCTCCTGCTCAGTCCTCCGTGTAAAACCAGCACAACTGGAGAAGGTGCACAGCACCTGCCATGCAGTGGGCATTCAATACAGTCACGGAAAGAACAGAGAAACAAGTGAACAAATAAAGACCTCAATCCCTGTATGTCCAGTGCCACAGAGCTGTGCGGGTTACGGGCACAGAGTTTGGAGTGAGGGTTAGGGATGTGAACTCCAGAGCCAGACTCCTGAGTCTGAGCTGTGCCATCTACCAGCTGCGGGACCCTGGGCAAGTTCCTCAACTTCTTCAGCATGTCTCAACTCCATCATCTGCCAAAGGGGGAAAATATTATCAGTCTGCCTCATAGGATTGTGTTGAGGGATAAATTAGTTCATATATGTGCGGTGCTTACAAGCCTACACAGCACACAGAAAGCACCGTGTGTTCACTGAATTCTTCTTATAATGTGTGGCCAAATCAGGCTTGTCCCAGCCCACAGCCTTGCCATTATGTTTCGATATGCAGCAAACCACATAAGATACTCAATGACTTGAAACATCTCTAAATCTAAAAGTGGATGGGGAAAATTTTTACTTCAAATGTGATAGGCCGGAAATAATGTAATCAAGGTTCAATTACATGAAAATCTACTTCCAGGCTGGAGATTCTCTCCTTAACAGAACTCTGCCCAAATTGCTTCTACATCGCACAACAGACTCAAAGCCCCTCTGTGGACCTAGGCTGAAAATGGAACACTTTTCTTTCTTTTTTTCCTTTTTGCAGTTGACATGTATAATAGCCAGGCTTTCAAAAACAGCATCCTCATTTAGGGAAAGTTATGGAAGGATTTGAGAGAAAGATGTCTGGGTGTAAGGCCACCACAAGCAGAAGAACAGTCCCTCAGAACTGTTACTGCTTCCAGGCCCCAGGAGACAAGGAGAGGAAGCAATCACTGGGATCCAGAAAAGGAAAGTCCCATAAGAGGGACCTTGAGATGAGCTATGACCCACAGTCAAGGGTGCAGCCCCCCTACAGAGACTCCAGGGGAGAGGGAGCCAGGAAATAAATATCCATCCTCAGGCTCTCCCTCCTCTCCGGTTCCTCACCTGTGCTGCCCATGGGCCAAACCCAGTGGGAAGGTGGCCAGCGGGCGAGGGGGCTGTGACCTTACCCACACAGGCCCGCCTCCCAAAGCAGATAGCAGGATAGAGGGCAGATCTGGGTGAGTAAACTGCAGGGTGAATAGAAGACCTCAGACAAGAAGTGTGTGCAAGGAGGTGTACAAAGTACATGGACAGAGGTTTTCTGCCAGGAGCGGGCAGGAAGTTAGAGTCAACATTCATTATAACCTAAGAGGCAGTGGGAAACTGGGAGAAAACTCACAAAACCTGAGCACTAACAGCATTCTCTACAGGCACGTGGGCAAGCCACTTCCTCTCTGGATCCCAATGTCTTCACTGGCCTCGGTGACCACTGAAACTTCCTTTCAGGTATAACTCTGATTTCTTGGAGTGAGCTTTATTTACATACAGGAATTTCTGGTCGAGCTTATCATGTATGATAGATTCGTGGTAACGTACTGTTCACTGCAGAACCCTCTGCAGTGCCCCTCAGGAGACACCTCTGAGGCTTTCTCCTAACTCAGGGTTGAAGAGACACGTCTCTTACCTCCTGTGCTCCCATTCTGTACCGTCAGGAAAGAGAGAAGCACATCCCGCAGGCCATCTCCATTCACGTCGGCCAGTTCCAAAGGAGACAGGTCCCCACCTGGTAGACACGTAAGAAAACCAAAAGGGTCCTGAGCAAGTTACCACAAACCAATTTTCTGCTGCCAGTACCTCCATAGAAATTGGGCAGACTTCCTGTTCCTCAACAAGATGGAGTAGACATGCTTCTCCTTATTCCTCCCTCCAAGCACAGGCAGTTCCCAAGTTACAAACATCTGACCACATACAACTCACACTTAGGAACAGAGGCTATTACAGTTAAGTCCCCAAGTTACAACATCTGACTGACTTACAACTCACATGAATGGGAGCAATTACAGGTAATAGGTAAATGCACCTGTTCCAATTTACATGCAAATTCAGCATGAAAACAAACCTACAGGCTTGGCACCCATAGTTCAGTGCTTAGGGCACCGGCCATGTACACCAGGGTCGGTGGGTTCGAACCCAGCCATGGCCTGCTAAACAACAATGACAACAACAACAAAAATAGCCAGGCACTGTGGCGGGCACCTGTAGTTCCAGCTACCTGGGCAGCTGAGGCAAGAGAACTGCTTAAGCCCAAGAGTTTGAGGTTGCTGTGAGCTGTGATGCCACAGCACTCTACCAAGGGTGACACAGCGAGACTCTGTCTCAAAAAAAGAAAAAAGAAGAAAATAAAACAAACCTATACGTTGGGTGCAGTGGCTCACTACAATCGTAGCACTCCGGGAGGCAAATGGATTGCTTGAGCTCAGGAGTTCATGACCAATGTGAGCAAAAGCAAGACACTCCCCCACCCATCTCTACTAAAATTAGAAAAATTAGGCAGGAGTGGTGGGTGCCTGTAGTCCCAGCTACTCAGGAGTCTGAGGTAGGAGGATCACTTGAGCTCAGAGCTTGAGGTACCTGTGAGATATGATTACGCCATGGCACTCTGGCCTGGGCAATAGAATGACTCTGTCTTGGGGAGAAAAAAAAAAAAGAACAAAAACAAACCTACAGAACCTACCTCACTCCTAACTGAAGGACTGCCTATACATCTAAAAACCTTCGACAAATGTAAGACAACTTTGAAAGGTGAAGAGAAGAAGGCAAGCCACTAGGGACTGCAAGACCCATGGAATGACAAGGTGGTAAGTCCCCAGGTTTTCTATTGGCTTCACATATCCCAGACAGACTGCTGAAGAAGCCAGTAACAGCAACCTAGAAGTACCACAGGCACAGACAAAAGAGCCCCCCCAAAAGCTAGCTTCCCTAGCCAAAGGCCCAGGAAAGGTACACCCTAGCAAGACAGAAAAGTTTTAGATAGTAGCTGCTCTACTCCAACTAAATGCTACAGATAAAACTACAGCCCCAACCCACCCCTGACCTCACAACAAGGCTGAATGGGGAGCTTAGATTTCCACCCTCTCCTGGCTATAACAAGGCATTGCCACCATCACGTCAGAGAAGGCCAGCCTGGGGCCAGAAGTGTCACCCCCACTTAATAGGACTAAGCCCTCCTCCCCACCAAGGTGGAATCAGTAGGGAGCAGGTGGGGGCCTGGACTTCCATCTCCCATTCCCTCAAAAGCGTGGAGGCAGAGGATGCCCATCATATTTGGAGAGAACTCACACATCGCTAGTGGAAGTATAAATTGGTACAACCACTGTGAAGAATAATTTAACATAAACTACTAAGAATGAACATGCGTACACCCTATGATCCAGCCAATTTTACTCCTAGGTTTATGCCTTTCAGAAATTCTTAAACATTGCATCAGGAAACATATAAAAAAATGTTCTTAGCAGCATCATTTGAAAAAAAAAAAAAAAAAAAGAATGGAAGCCACTTAAATGTTTACCAACAATAAAATGGATAAATAACATATAGGATATTCATACCATGAAAAACTAGGCAGTAGTGAAAATGAATTAACTCCAGCTACATGAATCAATGTGGATGAACATCAAAAAAGTTTTTAGGCTCGGCGCCTTTGGCTCAAAGGGCTAAGGCGCCAGCCACATACACCTGAGCTGGCAGGTTCGAATCCAGCCCTGGCCCGCCAAACAACAATGATGGCTGCAACCAAAAAATGGCCGAGCGTTGTGGCGGGCGCTTGTAGTCCCAGCTACTTGGGAGGCGGAGGCAGGAGACTCGCTTGAGCCCAGGAATTGGAGGTTGCTGTGAGCTGTGATGTCACAGTACTCTATCCAGGGTGACAGCTTGAGGCTCTGCCTCAAAAAAAAAAAAGTTTTCAAAAAATTAGGTTGAACAAAAAAGCAAGTCACAGAAGACTGCATGATTACATTTATGTAAAATTCAAAACCAGGCAAAATTAATGAATATATAGTATAGGGGCATGTATCAATGCAGTAAAACTGTAAAGAGAAGTAAAGGAATAATTAACACAGAATGCAGGATAATCTGTGGGATCATCCTTTGATAGGTGAAGAGGGACACACAAGAGATTACAAAGGTCTCAGTAACAGTCCAATTCTTAAAGTGGGTGGTAGATACACCAACAATTTTGTTACTAACCTTTGCCTTGTATAGAAACATGTAAATTAAATTTGCCTTAAGAGAAACTACAGCTGACAGCATAACTGGGATTGGAGAAGTGGCATGTTTAAAGATTTCTAGGTCGCAATGATACCAGGGGTCTGAGGACAGCCTGATGAATTTACAGAGACAGGGCTACTCAGCGCAGGTGAGCTACAACTCCCATTTCAGAGCAAGAGGTTCTGAAGAAATCTGTTTCAAAGGCAACAGAATAGCTGGAATTAGTCGGGCAGAACCACCACTCTGTCCATTAGGAACAAGACAGCAACTATATTTTCCATGAAATGAAATTGTTTTAAAATGTAAATTAGGTCAGACCTCTATTACCGACAAATGCCACAGGTTCCCTACAAGAGCCCAGTGCCTGGCGCTGCCAGGCCTACAGTCTTGCTATTCTCTGGAAATAGCCTTTCTGCAGCTTTGCTCTCTTCTCCCTGATGAGAGCTGGCTCCACAGCGGGAACCCAGCAGCCCAATGCCCTGTCCTCTGTGGGTCTACTAAAGACCAATCCACACACACAAGGCAGCGATTCCCAAGTTTCTGGAGGGGTATCGCTCCTTCTTTTTGTTTTACCTCAAATCCTAACTTCCTGACCTACACACATGGCGGGGGGGGTGCTGTATGACACACAGTAGTGACTAAGACGCGAAGGAAAATGTCACCGTAATCAGATACACCGTGAAGTTTTACAGAATCAGGGCTGTAAACCTGCCACTCACCTCCCTGGGAGCCCAGGTGGCGGCTCCAGGTGCTGTGCAGATCTCTGGGAGGGCAAGGGATGAGGAAAGCACACAGGAGCACCAGGATCATGGAGGTGCCCAGAGTCAGCAGGAAGACGGACGTGCGCACATACGACACCAGGGAAGAGGCGGCCTTCTGCTCCAGGCCTCCCAGGGGCTCTGAGGGGAAGCCCTCTGGGGTGACTTCTGTGAGGTGTGGCTGTGCAGCTCCTGCAGCCTCGGCATCTGAGTCAGGCTCCGGTGCTTCCTCCAGAGGGCTCTTCCCATTTTTGAGCCCTCCATTCTTCTGCTGCAGGTTGAGCACAAGGTCATCTTCGCTCTCATCGCTGTCAGCTTGGGTGAGGGGATCATACTCCCCTAGGTCTGGGCTCTTCTTCCCTGAAAAGACAGGAAGATAAGACGGTCAAGGAGAAGTAGGAAAGAGAACTCCTCCCCAAATACACGGCCACTTCTCAACCATGAGCATGGTATGTTTTTTCATTTGTTAACATTTTCAGCAATTTCTTTTCTTAGGGTTTCATAGTTCTCTTTATAGAGATCTTTCACTTCCTTTGTTAGGTAGACTCCCAAACATTTCATCTTCTTTGGCGCTACTGTAAAAGGAATGGAATCTTTGACTATTTTTCGGCTTTATTGTTATTAGTGTATATAAAGTCTATTGATTTTGTAGCCTGATATCTTGCTGTATTCCTTGATCACTTCCAAGAGCTTCACAGTAGAAACCCTGGTATTTTCCAGATATACAATCATATCATCTGCGAAGAGTGATCCTTTCACTTTTAAATCTAGAATCTGTCTGGAGTTTATGTGTGCATGGAATACTGCAAACACAAGGATTTGTTTCTTTGCTCGTCATCTATTAAAATTTATAAGTGTAAATTTTAAATATCTTACTACAAAAATAAATAAATGAGGTGGTGGATATGTTAATCAGTTTGAGTTAAGCATTCCACATTGTATATAAAATCATCACATTGTACCCCACAAATGTTATGTTTTAATTAAAAATTAAAAAAAAATTTTGTTTAAATTAGCATCTGGTAACCTATGTAAAACCTAGAATAAAAAACTCCTATATGTTCACAAAATATAAATAAGAATGTTTATTTCAGCACAAATTTGGGAGCTACATAGGTGTCTGTTAGTAATGAATGGCTAAATAATATGTGGTTCACTCATGTTCTTGAAGATAGTAGATAGATTAAAAGATGAGATAAATCTTTTTGTATCAGCATGTAATTATTTCCAAAACTAGTTGCTAAGTGAAAATAAACAACATGAATTTATATGTAAGGTATATAACTATTTATGACTTAAAATATAACATAATACTTTGTTTTCTTAAAGGTACATAGTTATATCTATGAAGTAACTAAAATATGAAGTATACTGCTGGTGTTTCCTCTGGGCTGGGGCCTTCAGGTTTATCAATAATGTTTCTATTTTTTACTTTACATTGAGAGATTACTCATTTCATTAAAAATTTAGGAGGGATAATCACTCTTTAAAAGGATAAAAATAGTACACATTTGTCTATTTACCTGGCTATGTTATTTATAGTCCAAAGATAGCTTCCTCCCCTTTCCTTGATAGTTAACATGTAAGAAATTTCCATATGACAAAAGTTATAGTTTTTCAAAGAATATTATATAATTGTACTCAGAGAACTAAAATAGAGAAAGGCAGGAATCTCAGTGCCAGATTTTGTCTATGATAACTTGGGATAGAACATGTTTTAGGAATCAGGAATGTATGTATATAGCAATATATATTATGAATCAAGAATAATACAATTATGTATACAATACATACATATTCTTGATTCATAATATATATTGCTATATACATACATTCCTGATTCCTAAAACATGTTCTATATGCATTGTATATGTATATATAATATGTATATATTGTATATATACATGTTTTTTTTTTTTCCAGTGGTAAGACAGAATTTATTTACAGAAAAGAATACAGAAAACACTAAAGCTCCTGTTAGAGAGAGAGAACTCAATTGGGGAGAGAAAAGCTCTCTCTATTTCTCTCCCAGTCTTTCCCCATCTCCCCCTTTAGGCTTTTAGTCTCGGGGTATATGTAGGTGTATGGGTTATACATGTTTTATGTATACGTATACAATATATCCATAAAACATGTTCTATGTATACATATACAATATATACATGTACATACATATGTATACATTGTATATGTACATGTATATATTGTGTATGTATACATAGAACATGTTTTAGGAATCAGGAATGTATGTATATAGCAATTATGTGTATATAATCTCTCTTTATTCAAAAGGAAAACTTACATATGTACACACACGCATGCACACCCAGAGATACTGAGAAAAAAAAGTCCAAAATTCAAAACAAAAATACTTAATGTGAACAAGAGAAAAAATGATTTTGTGAATAGATATAATTTAGATTTGCATCTACTTAAACTCTGTGCATTGTACAGTCAACAGAAATAGCAGAAAGTTAAATTTATCATATTTCTTGAGTGAAAGCCATAAAGACACACTGATGTAACACTTCTATTATTTTCTATGAAAGGAGAGTGGATTTTTGTGAATATAGTTGCTGCCACAATAGAATTCATGTTATTTTTATAAATACACACAGCTGAAAATAGATTGTTTATGTTTGAATTTCATATTAATATTCCAATATGAAGTTAATATTAAACACTAATTTCATGCACCTGATACCTTTTTATGAAACACACTTCCAAACCCTTGATTTCAATGTCATTTTAGAAAACTCTTTTAATTTCATGCTATAATATTAATAAGAAGGGCAGTTTCTTTCAGAAGTTGTCATCTGAGCCAGGTAAAAATCTTTGTTTCCTAGACACACCAGTTAATGAAAGTCTTAGTCTCAGTCATAGAATCAGCCACTCTTTTCTTGAAATAATAAATCTGTTAGTAAAGCACCTTTTTAAAGGCATTATGTATAGCTTTATGTCTACATCTGACCAAAGGGTTATGTTGGCAGGCCTGCTAGGTATCATTTCTGTTCTTCATCAGTGCCGGTTCTTTCTCGCTGTTACTTCTTTATGTCGAAACTTTCTATGAAGGATTGTCATTTCGAGGTTACATTTATGTTTGGCAACATAAGTTATCAGTTTGTCAAAGCTCCCTACCTCTTATTTATCAGTATTGTACTTTGGAATCAGTTTGAGATGAAGCTTTTTCTGATGAAGCTTTTTCTGGCTGTGATGACTTTCTGATTTATTGGAATCGGCGTTGTGCACCTTTTGTTAACAACCATGTGACTTGATACAAGAACAGATACTTTTTGAAGAAGCTTGAAAAGATCAGCTCTGGGGAAATGAACCTTAATTCCCAGAGTGACAACTCAGATTGTGGAATTTGCCCCTGGGATATAAATCAAAATTTTATTTTCAGCACCTATTCTCATATGGCAGAAATACAAACCTTTTCAGGGTTGTATCAATTGCAGCTATTGTTAAATTTGTAGTAGAGTGGTTTGAATCTTCTATTATCACAGTGGCACTACAGTTGTTGAGTCCAGGTGATGTTTCTATATTTCTCTATATAGAATTTTATAGATAATAATCATTAAAAGCCTCAGAATTTATATCGGTAATCTTTACATACAAACACAATTATACATACACAGATATTTGTCTTGTGCTCAGGATTGGGTATATACTTTGCAAGGCCAAATATAGAAATATACCTCTTTAATCCCTTCAATCAGCAATGAATGTTCTTTACCTCCATGCAATAAGAAAATAATTAAAATTTGAAATTGTGTGCCATTTATTATCCTTATTAGAAAATTCTTTCTAGAACAGAAGATGAGGCTCCTTTTTTTGGCACCGTGACGATATCTAAGCTCCCCATAGCCTTCTTCATAGGACAGGGCAAGAAAAGACAATTTCAACCATTAAGGCTTTACTCAAAAGAGCCTGGAAGAAACAATTTTAACTGGAGAGGGCTACAGTGATTTGAGTTGTTAACCAAATTTACATTCCACCCACCCACTTCAGGGAGAAGATTAGGACAGTTATAGAAAATGAAGAGGCTGTATCGTTCCATTTTTCTGAACGTAAAAACATATGTTCTTTTATTTTGTTAATATGTTGCAGAACACAAGAACCTTTTGTATAGTGAAACTTAGTTTCTCCACAAAATGTAGAAAAATATTTTGGGGGGATTTTCAGCCCAAGTGTATGAAGAGTTGTACTAAAACACACTGCCCTGGTCTCTGGTCTCCAAAGTGACAGAATACGAAGAATACTTAAAACGAGAGCGTGCTTGGTGTTCAACTGCATCTGTCTATGACCGAGATTTCTGTTTGCCAGTTTCCTTAGATTTCCATTTTTCTTTCAGTCAATCCCAATGCCAGTCATCCATTTCTTTGCCTTTCTTAGTATTTTTTGTTGACATTATTCTCTCTGTCCCTCCCTCCTTCCCTTCTTTCCTTTTACAACTAGCTACATGTTGTCATTATTTCTATCTTTCCACTAAAGAAAGCTATAAATATACCAGGGAGTTCCAAAAAAGAAAACGTAGGTTTACATCTGCAATGTAGTACACATTTGCTGGAGCAAATTTTAATCAAGATAGCAGAAAAATATAAGCATGTTTTTATAAGAAAATTCAAGGGCAAGAATGTTTACAATACTTTTTTTTTTTTTTTTTAGATTTTTCAGGCACAAGATGTTTGGCAAAATTTTGTTTTTTATACATGTATTTTATTATTCTTCATTACATTATTCTCCCCCCGAACCCCCCAGGGGTAAGACAGAATTTATTTACAGAAAAGAATACAGAAAACACTAAAGCTCCTGGTAGAGGGAGAGAATTCAAGTGGGGAGAGAGAAGCTCTCTCCGTTTCTCTCCCTGTCTTTCCCCATCTCCTCCTTTAGGCCTTTAGTCAGGGTATATATAGGTGTATGGGTTCCTTGGCCAGGAAACGAATGAATACGGTCCCTTCCACCAGGGGCAAGGTGAATGAATGTATCAATGAATGGATACAGTCCATTCATGGAATTGAGGCCTAAGAAATTCACAAGAAATTGACCTAGGCATAGGAAATGGGGGTCCCACATTTAGTCCTAAGTGTGAAGTGAAGGAGACATCAAGGCACAGGTGTCTCCTCGGCAGTTGTCCAGCCTTTTTGGCAGTTGGAGCCTCTGGTGGAGGTTGGAGGTCCCCCTCCTTGCCTGTTATCCAGCCCTCTGGCTCTTTAGCTGGCTGCCGGCACCACCGACACTGCCAAGGAGGAGGCGGAAGGTCCGCCAGCCCCGCTGAGCTGGCTAGGGCGCCAATTGTCCTGCATCAATTCTCCCTCTCTGAGTAGAAACTCCAACTGCT
>CAUYON010127191.1:0-29129 GCA_963573935.1 Arctocebus calabarensis | reverse complement strand
GGGTGCCTGTAGTCCCAGCTAATTGGGAGGCAGAGGCAAGAGACTCGCTTGAGCCCAGGAATTGGAGGTTGCTGTGAGCTGTGATGCCACAGCACTCTATCCAGGGTGACAGCTTGAGGCTCTGTCTCAAAAAAAAAAAAGTATTTCTTTTGTATTGGTTTATAAAGTGGTGCTTTAGGTTTCCAATTTTTTCCTTTTTTTTTTTTTCTTAGAGACAGGGTCCTACTATGTTGCCCAGGTTGTTCTTGACAAGACTCCTGGGCTCAAGTGATCCTCTGGTCTCAAGTGATCCTCTGGTTTCGGCCTCCCTAGTAACTGGGACTATAGGTGAGCACCACTGTGCTCTGCTAGATTTCATGAGCTTACAATGTGATGACCAAAGATTTAATATTTATTCCTCTGAGAAAAAAAATCAGAGTTTCTCATAGTCAGTCTGGCCTTACTCTGGGTTATAACTCATAATATGTTTTAAAAGTGCCTTCTTGTCCTAAAGGTCACTATAATAACTAGCAGCTAAGAGTGACCTAAATAAGGCCTTTTAAGACTTTCTTTTCTTCTTTGGCATTATATACTGAGGTACCCATGTTAACAGGCTCACAAGGGCCTTTACCTTTGACATTGATTTTACTTTTTTCTATTCTTTTAGGTCTTTCACTACCATTCCTACAGTGGTTGGCAAGATATCGTTTCCACCTCACTCTCCATGTGCCATGCCAGTGACATCTTAGCTGCTAGAGTGTGGAGCTGGCCTGTGGGAGTCAAGTAAGTGCCTTTTTTACTATTTGGCATGGTTTTTGCTTACTTTGCAAAGCCATGTAGAGGAGCTTCTTAAGATTAGTTTTTAAAAAGGCACTTGCTTGATCCTTGTGGGCTGGCTCTTTGCTCCAGCCTGCTGTTGAACACCTAGTAGCTAACATGGGGCTGAATTTAGTGAGGTGACTAGTTTGCACAGTGGAACATTTTTGTTATAGTAGACTCTGAGGGATGATCGATCTAATCTTGGCCTGATTAGACCATATTGGTGAACAACCCCTGTCAATCTCAGGAAAAATGAGAACATCGTTATCTCCAAAGTTAGTTACTCTGGCCTCCTAGAAATTTTATAGGTTATGGCTGATCAAGGGTCTGCTGGTCTAAACCAACTGGGTTGCATGGAAACAATAGCTTTCCTAGGAAGGCTAATGACCTTGTCATTTATCTTAACTAATTTGGCTTAATATATGGAAGAAGTAATGGTTGATTAGATTTGGGCTTCTATATTTATCTGTAAAGTTGCTTAAACCTGGTATTTTACTTTTACAGGTCATCTTGTAAATTTTCCCTGTATAAATTAACACAGCCCCTGTTATGTCATAACAACCATATAAGGGAGAGTGTTTTCCTGCTCTATCTTAGGTATTGGTGATGTGACCTGTTCACGCAGGGGAAACTTGAACATTCTCAGGTATGTGAAGATCATGATTCATAAGCATTTTCTCCCTGCAAAGAAAACAATTTATTTCAGTGTGAACTCATGTGGTTTTACAAAATTTATCTTGCCAGTTATTTTCCTACCCCTCAATCCCTTTACTGTAGAACAAGTGTTTGCAAACTACAGCTTAGACTTCTGTTTGATTTTATAAATAAAGTTTTTTTGAAACATAGATCCATTCATTTACACATTGTCTGTGGCTGCCCTTGCATCACATCAGTACAGTTCAGTCATTGTGACAGAGACCATATGATCCATAAAGCCTAAAATATCTATTATCTGGCCTCTTAAGAAGTTTGCCAACTCTTGTGATACAAGAACCAAACTTCAAATTATATTTAGATATAAACTTACTAGAGCCACAGTTGATTTCAAATAGGCTTCTAAAGAGAAAACTAAGAAAGCCAAGACCTGTATCATAATGATGATTAGCAAGTAAATATTTGCATTCTACATAGCATGATTACTAATAAGAGGTTAATGAAGTAGAAAGCTACCATGGTAGTCCAACATCATTTTTCTTTTATTTATTAAATTCTTTCTCTGTCTCTGCCTTGTTCTCTTTTTTACTTTCCCACTGTGTGTAGGCATTCATCCTGTGGTGGGATATTACTATTATTTTTTAGGGATATTTTAGGTGGGATATTATTATTATTTTTTAACATTTATTTCTAAATGTTTTATAGAACAGATAAGGAGAAAGACTTAGCTAGGACATCTGGCACAGCCAAGAAATGACAATGAAAGGATCTTCCAATTCATGGAAGAATTATTATTAAATTAAATAATAATAAAGTTAAAAAATAGGCTTGAAAAAAATAAAAAGAAAATAGACTTGAGATAATGAAAACTGAGGACCAGAGATTTCAAGAACCACAAAGCAAATTAGTGATAGAGCTGAAAATACAGGCTAAGTCCCCTGTCTCTTTTCCTAGGCTTTCTTCCATGAGTTCTCACATCATATTTGGGACTGCTTATTTTCCCTACCATTTGAAAGGCAAATCTTTGCTTTTTCTTTCCTTTTCTTGTCTTACCCTTAAAGACTTGATGATTTAAACTCAAAGACATGATTGTTGGAGTGTTGAATTTATTTGGGTTCTGGATGCTTTTATTTTATCGTTTGAAGATAGCTAAGGTATTGTTTCTTAAAGAATCTTTAAGTGCTGATAGTACATACTCAGAAAAGTTAGATTACGTGAAATAAAAAAGGAAGTCTGAACCTTGTTCATAATTTTACAGCAAGGAACAAACCAAAATTGGTATAGATATAGAATGCTTCCCTCATATATCTATGTATCTAAGCCCACAGGTGGAAAGTGTGTATGTGTGTGCGTGTGTGCGTGTTTAGCAGCTTTTAAAGGGTATTTGGATTGCATTCTGAAAAGAGTTTAGCAGGTGTACTACAATCTGCAGATTATGTTGCAGAGTTTTAAATGAATTTTTAAAACAATTTTATTTGAGAATAGTTATAGATTTATACAGAGTTCCCATATATCCTATCCCCCCTCCCTATTTTTAACATCTTACATTACTGTGGTGCATTTGTTAAAATTAACAAACCAATCTTGGCATGTTATTGTTAACTTAAGTTCATACTTTATTCAGATTCCCTTAGTTTTTGCCTAATGTTATCCTGTTCTAGGATTAAATGAGTTTTTATTAGCATGTTCATTGAAGTACAAAGCATTTATGTGGTCACCTGAAGGTTAGTTCTAATGTCTTCTTTCAGTTTCCAGAGTCCAATTAAATGAGTACAGGCTTAACTGCTGCAAAATTGTGACTTGTAACATTTATATTCTTCTGTAACATGCTGGAAAAGTGGTTACTTTACCTTATTGATAGTAATGGCTCTTTAACTGTTTGTAAATTTTAGCATCATCAGTTTCAGAAAGAACAAGATAAATTTGGTTAATTGTAACTTTTATTAAATGTCATATACTAAATTGCTGGTGAAAAACATTCTAAAATAAATTACTTCCTTTGGGAATGGTGTGGATCAACTATCTTACTTCACTATGTTTATCCTTCTGAAAGTAGTTTTTGAAGTCTGAGCCTTCTGATGAATCTATTAATCATTTATTTTTCCTTATAAAGACCTTAAAATATCTTTTCCTTAAAAGTTCATTATTTATCTGCTAAAGTTGAACACATGCATCCCCTATGACTCAGCAATTTCACCCTTGGATTTATGCACAACATAATTATATGTGTATGTTCACAAAAGACATGGACAAAAAAATTGATCATAGTGGGACTAATAGTCCAAAGTGGAAATTTTCAAATACCTGTCTATAGTAGAATGGGTAAATAAATTGTGACATAATGAATATTACATAGTAAGCAGAATGAACACACTAGCCACATATGAAAAGGCATGAATCTTACAGATACCATGTTGAGCAAAAATAGGAGCCCAATGCTAACATTGCATTATTCCAGCTATCTAAATTTCAAAAACAGGTAAAACTAATCTATGGTCAGGAGATTGATGACCTTTGTTGGGGGCTGGAGAAAGTGTTTGGAATATGGTATGAAAGGGGCTTCTGGGATTCTAGTGATGTTGTGTTTCTTGGTTTAGGTATTGGTTAATGGGTGTGTTTACTTTGTAAAAAATTATTAAGTCGACATATTTCTTCATGTGCATGTCATTCTTCAAGGGAAAAAGTATACTAAAAGTATTAGCAATTCAGGGAGGGGGGCAAATCCTTACACGAAATTTCACTGCTGACATTTAAGGGATATATGGAGAACAAGTTAAACAAATTGACCTTTTATTTTAGAATATATGTTGGGTATCAGAATTATAGGATTGTCAAGGCACCATTGTGTTACTGGATTGTTATAGTTCTATTTGTATTATAAGGTAAATAATGTGGGTGGTTTTAATGACATGTTTTTATTGTAACTAGGTTTTTGGGATGCCTCAGAGAAGGACATCTTTTTTTTTGGTCTTTATTAAATAGAGTAACCACGTGACACCATCCATCAGTAAAGACTAATAAGCCAAGTGGTTGTGACACGGGTATATTAGTGTGTTTCTCTTTCCCACTGTTTGTCCTTGTTAGATCAGTGAGTGAGCTTATTGTCATATCTCTATGTATTAAGCATGCTATTTTGGCTTTTAAGACATCATTCACATCTAAGCAGAATGTAGAGTCCTTTGTCTTGTTGCTGCAATGAGAAATAAATGAATCCGCACACCTTGGTGCAGACACCTAAACAAAAGGAAAAAAAAAAAGGAATGTAGAGTCCTGTTCTGAAATGGAGCCCTTTTTGCCACTTATTAGTACCTTTGGTTTTTCAATTACTTGAGTTAAAAGTAATTTTTGGCTCTTTATCCTTTTCCTTTGCAACCTTTTCTCACCCTCCTTTTAAAAATCATAAAATACACATATATATATATTATAAAATTTGTCATCTTAACTTTTTTTTTTTTTTTTTTTGGTGTGCAGTTTAGTATTTCACCCTTTTATTTAGTAATTAAATCTTGGTTGGAGTCTGTCTTTCTCATCTCATTTATCTTGTATTTTGTGTTTCTGATATCACCACCTTTTCCTTTGTTTAGATTTTTATCATGTGTCTAGATTTTAGCTTTCAACGTTCTCAGTCAATCCATTCTACATCTTCCTGTAAGAATTATCTTTCTAAAACCTCACTTACCACTTCATTTCCCTATACAAAACTTTGGCTTGCCACTCCCTGTAGGACTTACGGTCTGATGTGTCTGTGACGGGATACGTTAGGGGCCTTCGGTAATTGTCAGTCTGCCTTTCTATTTTTAAAGATAAATGTTGTTTTTATTTGACAATGTGAACATTACTTTCTTGGCATTATTATTACTAATTTTGCTTAATATTTCCATGCAGTAACCGTCTGTTTTCTTTTCTGAATGTATTTATCTTTGTTCATTCTTTACGTGGTTTTTGTTTCTAGTCCTTATCTTAAATATTGTTATCGTTATTAAATTTTAAGCCTTTTAAATTCTGTGAAGGCAAAAAGTGTAAACCTAATTAACATATGTATATGTAAAAATAAAAATAAAATAAAGATAAATGGTTTTTTTTTTTTGATAAATGTTGTTTTTGATAACTAATAATGCTTATTAATTACCAGGTTGTGTGACATACCATAAATGTATGATTTTATTTAATTTATTCTGAGCCATACTCTTTTAAAGAAGGTAGTATAATTGCTGCTGCTGAAGAAATAAAGGAAGGAAGGTTCTAAACAAAGTCCAAGCTAGTAAGTAACGGAATTAGGAGTTCACACATCTGCCTGCTGACTCCACGGTTGGAACCTCTATCTCCTTATGCTCCTGAGTATCTTGAGTAGGTTACTGCCTAACTACCAAGTGCATTGCCACCTTCGTCTTAGTGTTTCTCTGTGCAGATCGACTCCTTGTTAGGCCTGTACTTGCTCTTTTCTCTCAAAATCTCACTCATAACCTCACTCTCTCTTTCAAGGCGTAGCTGAAGTCCCATCTGTTCAGTGATTTCTCCCTCCCTCTCTCCAATACTTGTTAGCTCTATGACACATTTTGTATTGTCACTGCTTGGAATCTATATCTTTTTATATGTGAATGCTTTAGCTTATAGTTTAGATTATAACCCCTTTGAGGAAAAGGCTTGGGATGTAGATTTTTTTGTATTCTGCAGTGCTTTATACAATATATAATCAACGTTTAATAAATGTATGTGTTGATCAGTTGAAGTGATAGTAGAACTCATAATAGCAGAAGATAACGTACATCTAAGATTTTTGGTTCTTTTAGCTTCTTGAAGTACTTTATAAGTCAAACAAACAGTTTTTATTCAGAACCAGGAATGATATGTTTAGATTAGAATTAGATACTGATTTGTAGACAGGAATGTTGGTAACTTTTGCCATCAGAATAGTTCTGCCTGTCCAGAGTTTGACTACTCTTTGTCATCTCTGGCTCTTTTGTTCATGCCAACAACATATCTTACCTAGATTGTATTAACAACCTTCAAATTGGTCTCCCAGCTTTCTTCCTTTCTTTCCTATGATCAGAATTCAGCAGTTAAGAGTGATAACATCAAGCTGAAGACTTCAGATCTCAGAGTAAAAGACAAAATTTTTCAAGTGTGTTATAGGTATAATGATAAACCAGATTTCTGGATGGGGAAAAGGTCTGATTTGTAGCATTTGCCTGTTTTCCTGGTATAATTACTGCCACTTGGCTGCTTCAAAGATCTAGTGTGTATAACGATCTGCCATCTAGCAGTGTCCGCCTCGGTGCACCACCGTTGAACGTTAGGATCCCCGTCCTACTTTCACCTGCTGCCACTTTCTCCATACTTGTGAATCTGACCTTGCTTTTCCTCAAACATGCTAAACACGCACCCACCTTGTAGGATCTTTGCAGTTGCCATTTTGTATGATTAGGATGCTCTTCTTCTAAATATAGTACATGCAGGTTTTCTTGTCTCTTCTGTTGTCTTCTCAGTAAGGTCTTCTTCCATAATCTCCCTGCATACAATTTTTACGTCATTGGTTGTTCTGAGATGATTTTTATTATGTACTGCAGTGTTTTTGTACTTGCGTCATGCCTTGCTATGGTGATACATTACTGCTATTTCTAGGCAGTGTTATCTGTAGGTGGGGATAGTGGTTATATTTGCTGTCAAGGCTGACAAAGAAGTCTTGCATTTTGGTTGAAATGAAAATCCCTGTAATATGAATCAACATATCAGTTTGGGCCTCTTATTGACAATTGCAACTTGAAATAACTATTCATTTAAGCTTCTTATGAGGAACTCAGCAATACTTAGGGTTAAGTGTACATTTGGTAATACGTTATTTTCTCAGTAACATTGTCAGTTTGAAGATCTGTGCTAAGTAATGAGAAAATGGAAGTTGCACATTTTATTTGAAGATCAAAGTGGGTTTATGAGGAATTATTTTTGTAAAGTATTAAAATGCATAGACTAGCATACCGTACTGATTTATTATAATTATCAAAATATATGACTTCTCATGAACTAGATGCTGTCTTTTCTTTTTGACCTCCGTTGCTGCCTCTCTTTTTTCCATTTCTATCTCTTTACGGGACTTTAACCTCCCACATGACTTAGTTTAGGCACAGCCATCATTACAATGACATGGTGAGGATGAGTTGTAGTTATTGCCAGGGTTTTTTTCTTTCTTTTGCTATTTTTAAAAATACACTTAATTATTTTTACAATTAAAATTCCAGTATAATTAGAGTTGAAAACATAATAGCTAGGAGTTACTTTTCAAAAAATTAATCTTTTGGGGATAACCATAATAACCCATTTTTGGTTCTAGCTTGGATTCAGAGGTCAGAAAAAAGTATAGCTTGGATTGAAAATTGCCATTTCTTTCCAGCAGATGATTAAGAAACAGAAAAAATCTCTTTCTCTCTTTCTTTCTTTCGCTTGTGTTACTTTGAGTGACATTTTAATTTTTCTTGAGTGATATTTTAACTAAAATTTTTATTATTTCCTTAAGACTACTGGACATAGGAGAAAAAGTCCTTTTCTCTTATCAAAGTTTAATTTCCTTTGTTCTGTTACTTTTGTCTTTTTTTTTTTTTTTAGGACACATTAAAATTTGGTTTAATACTTCTTTGAGGAAAAAAAATCACACTTTTAGTGAATGAACGAGAAACATTTTTATAGTAGCAATAGGCTATTATTTTTATCTACCGTGCCATGAATTCATAGAGAAGAGGTTCCAGTAGCTCAGGGAGGTACCTTGCCATTGAATGTGAAAAAATGTTGATTGACCTTTGAATTCATGGGAAGTAGGTTCCAGCAGCTTATATCAATGTTACATGGGGTCTGTTGGTTATCCTGTGTGCTATGCTATACACCTATTATGCCATGAGCTCATGGGGAATAAATAGGTTCCAGCATCTAAAAACATGGGTCCACTGGTACTCCTGTGTGCTATGTTATATGCTTATTATGCCATGAATTCATAGGGTTGGGTTCCAGGAGCTCAGGCTCCTTTCTGTTGGTTCTCACAAAGTGGGCTTCTCTGGGTGGAGCAGGCTGGCGCTTCAGTTGAACCCAGGTATCTTTCTCTTTGGTTTCCTTCTTTTTCTGATCATTTTCCTTCACACATTTCGGGAAGCTATCTTGGCTCTCAGAGTTCTTAATATGCTCAATACGAACATTAATCCTCTTGGCAAGAATCTTGCCCTTAACTTGTTTGTTGACAGCAATGCCAACAGCATGCTGGGTAACATTGTAGACTCTTCCAGTTTTGCCATGGTAACATTTGTGTGGCATGCCTTTTTGAACAGTATCCATTCCCTTGAGGTCTACAATATCACCTTTCTTGTAGATTCTCATATATGTGGCCAAAGGAACAACTCCCATGTTTTCTAAAAGGCCTAGAGAACATTATCGGGTGCCTCTCCTCTTTCCCTTTGTTTGTCTTTAATGTGTTTTCTTTGTTTGTCATTAATGGTGAATTACTGGAAGATGACGTTTCCAGCCGAAAGGTACTTTTGTCTTCAGAAAATGTTGTATCTTCTTGCGGTTCTTTTGGTTTTTTTATAACTAAGTTGTTAAAAGCAGACAAATTTGTCAGAAAGAATAATGATAAACTTAGCTTTCTGTTCAAGTATATGATTTCTAGGGTCTGTGTATATAATGCTTTGATTCTTATTTCTTCTAATATATTCAGACTCATTATCCACTTTTTTTTTTTTTTTTTGAGACAGTCTCACTATGTCACCCTTTGTAGAGTGCTGTGGCATCCTGGCTCACAGCAACCTCAAACTCTTGGTCTCAGGCAATTCTCTTGCCTCAGCCTCCCAAGTAGCTGGGACAATAGACACCCGCCACAACGCCCAGCTGTTTTCTTGTTGCAGTTGTCATTGTTGTTTGGCAGGCCTAGGCCAGGCTCGAACTCACCAGCCTTGGTGTGTGTGGCCAGTGCCCTACTCGCTGAGCTACGGGCGCCAAGCCTTATCCACTTTTAATATTTTATCATAGGAAAGTTGAGATATACTCAAAAATAGAAGAAGAAAAAAAATGCTCCTCAGAGACTACCATTGTTAACATTTTTATGTGTTTTCTTCCTGACAATTTTTGTGTCGTTCTTCTTGCTTTTAATAAGAGAATAGTTTATCTTTGCATGCAACATAAAATTACATAACTATATATTGCTTCCTTGGCTTAGCATTATACTAAATATTTAACAAACGTGTCATATACATTTAATGGCAGCGTAATATTCCAAATAGTGGCTGTATCAATCTATGTGTTTGCAACATGCTTTTCTTTTTTTTTTTTTTTTTGGGACAGAGCCTCCAGCTGTCACCCTGGACAGAGTGCTGTGGCACCACAGCTCACAGCAACCTCTAATTCCTGGGCTCAAGTGAGTCTCCTGCCTCTGCCTCCCAAGTAGCTGGGACTACAGGCGCCCACCACAACGCCCGGCCATGTTTTTTTGGTTGCAGCCGTCATTGTTGTTTGGCGGGCCCAGGCTGGATTCGAACCCGCCAGCTCAGGTGTACGTGGCTTGCGCCTTAGCCCGTTGAGCCACAGGCGCCGAGCCGCAACATGCTTTTCAAAATAAATTTTGTTTTTGGTAGCACATTAGGGAATAATGAACATTCTCTCCCCATGTTTACCTTCCTGACTCTTGTATTGTATTGCTGTGTATTTGGAATTGGTTACTGCCTTGACCTTGTACTTATGCACTAACAAGTAGCAGCCACAAATACAATAAAGTTATTCAGAGCATCTTTAAAGTCCATCTGCTTCAGATGCCATCCTTGGAAACCCATTTGCCATTTTAATAAAAACTGTTAGATTCCTCTAAGGAAGAATTGGAAAGCTCATCTTTCTGTCTGTAGATTTGGTAGCCAAGAATATATTGCACTCTGCTCAGGACATAGGGTGGGACTCTGTCACAACAACAACAACAGCAAGGAAATAAAAATAAAAAAATAAAAAATAAGCAAAGAAATTTAAAAAAGTAAACTTGTGATTCTTTAATACAGGTATATGGATGCACTGCACTTAAAAAAAATAAAAAATCAGTTCCCTCTGTCACACATTTATGCTGTTTCCTGTTTTGTTGTTATTTGCACTGTTACAGTGAATAACCATGTGCATTCATCATTGCTCAAGTATGAATTTATAGAAGGTATTCCTAAAACTGGAAGGCATGAAAATTACTATCTGCTTACATCTTTGCCAACACAGCATGTTATAAAAAAAATGGTATCTTAACGTAGATTATATTTGCATTTTTTGTATAAGGGAAGTTGACCATCTTTTTAAAGTACAGTATTTCCCTTGCTGTGACCTCAAGCTCATATTTCTAAACTCGTATAGTAATATTGATCTTTGTGATTTGTAGAAACTCCTTGTATATATGGAAAACTAATCCTCTGTGATCTGAGTTGTAATTTTTTTTTTTTTTAGGTGTGCCACTTTTAAACATTTTAAGTCCTTTGAAGCTGAGCCTACACATTCAACTTTTAGGTACATTTAAAGGGCTGTGTTATGTGTGAAAGTAGGAAACTACCTATAAATGTTGCTACGTGAATACAATGCTATTAGTCCTGAAAATACTTGAAGACAACTAGGTAGGTGAAGGTTAGATTAGATTCATTCTTTCTTCTTATGGAGAAGCAAATTTCAGCTAAACACATGGAAGAATTTTCTCTTGTTAGATCAAGTTCAAAATGGAATGGGTATCCTGGGGAATAGAAGGATGTTTTCGTCTACTAGATCTGTAATTGGAGAGATCCTTACACTTGAATAATCATCCTATCTTTCTTCTCGCCCACCCCCCCCTCGCTTTTTGAGATGGGATCTTGCTTTGTTACCCAGGGTGGTCTTAAATTCCTCAGCTCAAATGTTTCTTTTCCTCAGCCTCCAGGAGAGCAGGGACAAAAGGCACGCAGCTTCAGCCTTCTTGTTTTTTATCTACCTGTCTATCAGCATACACACACTTTCCCAGGTACGTGTATGTGTGTGTAGTTTATTTTATGCGTTTTTTTCTGCACCTTATGTTTCTCACATGGTAGTAGAGCTTCCTCTAAGTTAGCTAGTATAGCTCTAGGTTATCAATTGAATGGCTGCGTAATATGTCATTATGATTTATTCCATTGTATTTACAAGTACAGCTGTACAATGGATCCTTTACTGATGGACATTTGCTTTATTTTTTATATACATTGTAGTAAGCATCTTCTACTTATCCTCACATAGTGGTACATTTATTTTATGAGATAAATAGGAGTGGGATTGATACATATTGATTGTATAGTTCACAGGATATATACATACAATATACAGAGGGTACCAAACATAGGTACACATTTTAAGAAAGGAAAAAAAAACTGTATTAACATTGTAATATTCAAGTCACATTTGACTTCTGCAATTACAGAGATATAAGATACAATGTACAAGATAACAAACATTATAAATATATTGAGTGTTAAAATTTTAATACAGCTTTTTTCATTCTTAAAATATGAATATAGTTTTTTACGACCCTCTGTAAATGCATATTTAACAATGCAAGTTGAAGATCCCTTATCTGAAAAAATACAAAAGACTTCTGGTCCCAACAATTTCAGATGAAGGATACTCAACCTGTGGTTAATAATTACTTCCAAATTGCTTTTCTTAACCAACTTAAGAGTCTTTCCAAGGTCCCTTCTGGTTCATGCATAGCCTTTTTATATTTGTTATAGGATTTTCTGTATTCTTAAAAGACTTTATCTAAGGAGTTCTTTTTATAAAATTGATCATTTTTCTGTGTCTAAGTGAATGTGTTACTTTGATACAAAATAAAATAGTTCTTTCATCAAAGCGCTAGTTTATGTACCTGGAACAAGTGTAATATTCTAATAGACTGGAAGATTAATAAAGTTGAGACAAATTTTAAAATATGACCTCTGGGATGGGGTTGGGAAATAAAGGCCATTTTAGCAATGTATACATATTTTTATTCACACTTAATGGGTATAATGCACACATTCTGAGTGAAGGGCACACTTACAACTTTGACCTGAAATGTACAAAACAAATGATGTAACTAAAGCATGTGGACCTCTGTAATATTCTAAAATTAAAAAAAATTTTAGAGTATTCACTTGGTTGTAAGAGGATTAATTATAAGAATCTCTTTCTTTAGTAGTCTCTCAGTGTGAACAGATAAATATAGAGCACCAATGTTCAGAGAGGGATCACTGTGGAAAATGTGTGGGTAGCTGTTGTAGTTTTACACAGCAGATAACATCTAGAATAAAGAATAGATGAAAATAGTCATTGAAGATTAGTGTTCTTAAAACATCATCACATACAACATTTCCCAAGCCTAGCATTCAGAGCTATTCATCATCTAAGCTTGTCTCATATTTCCCCCTGAGCTCAATACCCTTTTCCTTAATGCCACATTTCTATGTTTGCTCCATTCATTACCAGTGCCATACATTTGTTCTCAGCCTTTGGAAAGCATATATTTCCCTTTCTACTCCTGATTGCAGTCTGTTTTTTCAGTACTCCACTCAAATGTCATCACCTTCATAAAGTCTCTTTGACTTCTCTAGTCCACATTGATACTTTTTAGCTCGTAACTCGTACAGCACCAGTATTTTGAATTTCTTCTTTGTGTAGCAGTAGAAGGTTTTTTTGGTTTTTTTATTGAATGCCTCTTGTATGTGAAACACTATTCTAAATACTGGATTTATAGGAATGAACTTGATAGACAACGTCCTTGTGCTTGTGAAGTTTAAATTCTTGTGAGGAGAGAGAGTCAATAAATAATTAAGAAGAGAACATCAGAAAGTAAGAATCTAAGGAAAACATTTATGAAGAATGAATCATATCTCTTAGTTGCAAATATAAGAACCACTCTAGTTAGTTTAAACAGAATTTTTTTTTAAAAGTTATTAGATAGCTTGCAGAATCTTCAGAGAAGGCAGAAAATCAATCTCGGAGTCTACTTAGCCAGAACTATGCCCAAATTATATTGCCCTTAATCACTGCAGACTCAACTTGCTTTTATCACTGAAAACAGGTATTAGAACTTACACTGTCTATGCTGAACCTGAGATACAACTGCTTGTACCTCTGCTATTTCTGCTTCTGAAAGGAAGCTAATGATCACTCTGAAATGTTCTTCAGATGGATTTCACATGGTGTCTCCATTATATCATTTGCTTTCTGATTGACATATACCATGTGGATATGTTGGCCTGGTAGAACATAGGTCACTTACTTTCCTCCTTTGTAGGAGAGGCTGCAAAAGTGAATTTCTGACTTTTATTTGGGAGATGCAGGATTTATGAGATGAGACAAAACCTTTTTTCCTATGTGAATGTTATTTAGATTTTTCTAATACTGTCTTACTTTTATAAGATCAAATGACATTATGTATGCAAGAATGCACTGTTGTAATGGTTGATTCTGCAACAACTATTTTGCCTTTTCCCACTGTGTAGAACAGTATGGTTTCTGAAGGTGGCCCCTAGCCTCAAATATGAGCTCTGATTAGCCTAAACCAGTTCTTTTGAAACTACTGGACACATTCTATTAAAGGATCATAAAATCAATTTAGTAGAGTGGCAACCAACATTTTGAAAACAAATGTAATTGAAAAATGTCATTGTGTATTGTGCATAATAAGGATAAGTACTATTTCATAGGCTGTTTCACTTGTCTGTGTGTATTATTTTATAAAATATATTTCTTCTTTTGGATTTTAGTTGAAAAATTTAGAAAGTCATTGGTTTAAGCTAATCATGACAGTTTCACCCTTGTCAGTGATTAATTTGGTAACCTAGGTCTAAGCAAGTGTGTACGTAAGTTTCCTTGGTGGGAATTTTTGATTCTGGAATGGGCATATGATCTAAGTTGGTCTAGTCAACCTGAAGGCAAGAACTTCAGATAAGGGAACCTTAATTCTTCTGCTTCATGAGTACAGAGAAGGTTAAAAACTCAGTTTTTATTGGCTCTGGCTGCCATCTTAAAATGACAAGAATAAAAAGCTGATAACAGTAGAAGTGGAGATCATTTGGGTCCTTGGAGGCAGGGTAGAACTGCTGCCTTGCCCATGCTTAAAGCCCACTCCTACCTGTGGTCCTGCAGAGACAATACATTTTCCAATTAATTAAACTACTTGGAGTTTATTTTGTCTCTTTATCCTGGGTTATTATGAAAGTTTGAGATACACAAAAATCAAGAAACATAAAGTCTGTGCAGACAAAAACAAATGAAGCCATCCCAGCAAAACTGATATACCAAGCAAGTTGAAACTTGCTCAGGTGAATCAGAAAGGACACTGTTAACTATTATTTTGTTTTGTTTTGGTGTGAAATAGACCATAGGACAGTCTGTCTCAGAACTTTTGTAGTGACCCACATAACTGAAGTATTTATTGATGGGTGTAGGTAATAGTAGCAGTGTTTTGGAATAATTACTGGAACTTATTTCCTATTTATAGAATAGTATGATGAAAATCATACTAATTCTCTTTTTTTATCTAGAAAATGGGCTTGGGAATGAGTTATTTTAGTCTCATGTAGAACTGATAGCATTATTTGAATGCATATTTGGTATGTGGGATGGATTGTGCCACTTTACGAATATTGAATATTTTACATTTGAAATCTTATTTTAAGGGTGCTATTATCCATCTAGGTTTTAGTTTTTCTTTGAGGCTTTCTCTGTCTTGAAAACTTCCCTTTCATCTCCTCTCAGAAATTATTTTTTGAGCTCAAAAATGCTATGATTTTCTTTCACTGGCATGTTTGCTTGTGTTTCTCTGCAGAGTATTAAAAAGCAAAAATTCATCTGCCTCATTTTTTTAAGTGGCCAAAGAAAACAAATTAAGGATGTGCAAAGAACAAGCCTGTGAAAAAATAAAAACTAACTCCATTTAGTTCAGACTTAGGACATTTTATACTAAGTATTTCTTTCAATGAGCACATAAGGATTGGATTTTAGAAAGCCCTGAATGTCCTTAACTTCAAGGTTAAAGGATAGAAACCTCTCTCTTTCTTTCTTTTCTTGTCTTTTTTTTTTTTTTTTTTTTGGAGTAGGGGGTCTTCTTCCTTCCTGGAGTAGAGTACAGTATCACCATCATAGCTTACTGCAACCTCAAATTCCTGGGCTCAAGTGATCTTCTTGCTTTAGCATTCTTGAGTAACTGGGAATATAGGCTCAGCTAATTTTTATATTGTTTGGTAGAGATGGGGGTCTCGCTCTTGCTCAGGCTGTTCTTGAACTCTGGACCTCAAATGATCCTTCCACCTCTACTTCCCAAAGTGCTAGGATTGCAGACACAAGTCACCCTGCCTGGCTGGAATTACTCTCTTTTTTAAGCAATAGCTTTACTGAGATATAATTCATGTAGCATAACATTCATCCTTTTAAAGTATACACCTTAGTAGTTTTAAGGGTATTCATAGAGTTCTACAACAGCAGCACTCACTCCTTATTTCTTAATTTTTTTTTTTTTTTGACTGGGGCTGGTTTAAACCCGCCACCTCCGGCATATGGGGCCAGCACCCTACTTCTTTGAGCCACAGGCACCCTCGCAATCATTCCTTATTTCCTTCTACACCCTGCCCTTGGCAATCACTATTCTGTCTTATGTCTATGAATTTTTTCTTGTCTGGACATTATATTTAAGTGAATCATATAATACGTGGCCTTTTGTCACTAGTTTCTTTGACTTAACATGTTTTCAGGGTTCATTCATGCTGTAGAATGTTTTACCACTTCATTCCTATTTATTGATAAATAATATTTTGTTGATAGATACAGTATTTTGTCTATCTATTCTATTGATAACTGTGTGGGGTCTCTTTTTTTACTTTGCTGCTGTGAAAGGCTGTGGCAAGTATGATTGGCTACTTTAGATGCTTTTTACTCCTATTATTTGGGCTTGTATCAGACAGTTGCACAATTGTGCACATTTTTGCACAATTTTTTTGTGGATGTACATTTTTATTTTTCTTGGGTATATACTTAGGAGTAGAATTATTGACTTATGTTTAATTGTATGTTTAACTTCTTGAGGAACTGCTGAAAGTGGCTGCGCTATTTTTTTTTTTGTCTCACCAACAACTGTTGTGCCCAGATCACGTAAACCCCAAAGACCACCAGGGAGACAAACTCAGTGCAAAAGCAAAAGAGCCTTTACCCAAGCAGGAGTCTGGGCCCTCAGTTTACCCATCACAGCGGGAGTGTGCTGAGGACCCTGACCCCTGGGTTGCTGGGGGTTTTATTGTGGTTACTAGTGGGGTAGTAGATGCTTTTTACTCCTATTAGTTGGGCTTGTATCAGACAGTTGTTTTTCTGCTTGGGCTGCTATCTTGTGGTCAGGGTGAGCACCCTGCTTGGCCTTGATAGACCGAAGCTCCAGCTGCTATGTACAAAATGGAGTTACTCTTGCTCTTTCACAACATCTGAGAGTTCTAATTTCCCTATATCCTGATCTTTTTTTTTTTTTTTTGTAGAGACAGAGTCTCACTTTATTGCCCTCGGTAGAGTGCCATGGCATCACACAGCTCACAGCAACCTCCAGCTCTTGGGCTTAGGAGATTCTCTCTCTCTCTCTTTTTTCTTTTTTTAAAGCAATTTCACTGTTATAAAATAAGATATTTCATGCAAAGTATTAACTCTGCCCCCCCAAAGCCCAACCTCCCAACAAACAAAAAACTATCTGGGAATACTGCTGTGCTAACATATTAGCCACAGTATAATCATTCATAGAAAAACAGTAAATAAGCAATGAATTAAATTAAATAACAAAGTTCAAACTATCATAAATTCATAGACCACGATTTTACAAAACAAGCAATTCCAGAAATCTTATAAACAATAAAAAAAGAAATATTTCAATATCATTCTACTTGATTTGGATGCACCTGATACCGAAATTGGCGAAAATATATTGTTATAAAGGGAAATTACAAACATGTTTCACTTATAGATGAGGATGCAATATCCTAAACAACATATTGATAAGTTGAATTACAAAATTAATATTTAAGTAATATACTTTGGTCAAAAATGAATCCAGTTTATATGAAAGTTAGTCACTATTTTCTTTTCTTTTTTTTTTTTTGGAAAAAAAAAAAAAAGAAAAGGTGAGTCTCTTGCCTCAGCTTCCCGAGTAGCTGGGACTACAGGTGCCCGCCACAACACCCAGCTATTTTTTGTTTTGCAGTTCAGCCAGGGCCTGATTTGAACCTGCTACCATCCATATGTGGGGCTGACGCCCTACTTGCTGAGCCACAGGCGCCGCCCATTTTTTTTTTTTTTTTTGAGACATAGTCTTACTATGTTCCTCTCAGTAGGGTGCTGAGCAGCCTCAAACTCTTCGGGCTTAAGCGATTCTCTTGCCTCAGCCTCCCAAGTAGCTGGGACTATAGGTACCCACTACAACGTCCAGCTATTTTCTTTGTTGTAGTCATCATTATTGTTTGGTAGGCCCGGGCTGAGTTTACAACCACCAGCTCCTGTGTATGTGGCTAGCGCCCTACCCGCTGAGCTACAGGCACCAAGCCCAACACTTGTTTTTGTCTTTTTTTTTTTTAATTTTTTTTTTGCCATCCTGGTGGATCTAAAATAGTATCTCATTATGGTTTTGATTTGCATTTCCTGCATAACTAATGATGTTGAGCTTATTAGCCATTTGTATGTCTTTAGAGAAATAGCTATTCAAAAATTTAGCCCATTTTTAAATTGGGTTGTTTGTCTTTCTAATGTCGAGTTATAAGAATGTCTTTTCAAAGCACCTTTTTACTTCATTGTGAATTTAGCATTCATTTATTTATTTAAACCAGTGGTTCGGCTCAGCACCTGTGGCTCAACGGGCTAAGGTGCCAGCCACGTACACCTGAGCTGGCGGGTTCAAATCCAGCCCGGGCCCGCCAAACAACAATGATGGCTGCAACCAAAAAATGGCCAGGTGTTGTGGCGGGCGCCTGTATTCCCAGCTATTTGGGAGGTGGAGGCAGGAGACTCACTCAAGTCCAGGAATTGGAGGTTGCTGTGAGCTGTGATGCCACAGCACTCTATCTAGGGTGACAGCTTGAGGCTCTGTCTCAAAAAAAAAAACAAAAAACAGTGGTTCTCAACCTTATTAATGCCTCCTAATATTGGTACCTTTTAATACAGTTCCTCATGTTGTGGTGACCCCCAACCATAAAATTATTTTCATTGCCACTTCATAACTGGAATTTTGCTAATGTTATGAATCACAATGTAAATATTTGATATTCAGAATGTATTTTCATTGTTAAAAAAGGGTTGTGACCCACAGGTTTAGAACCACTGATTTAAAGTGATAATTCATAGAATCTTTTCTTAAGGAAGGCAGGTGAATAGCCTTTTCAGTGTCATTCAGTTATTTATTCACTTATTTACAGTAGAACCTCCTTAGTTGATCTAATTTTCATAGACTGAACATGCAGCACACGTATGTATCAGTATAGTAGGCATACTTCCTTACGTAGACCAATTCCGTATGTTGACCAGTATAATACAGTCCCTTGGGTAGTTAATTTACAGAGGTTCTACTATATTTATTTATTTAAGAGACAGGGTCTTGCTCTGTGGCCCAGGCTACAGTGCAGTGATGCAGTCATAACTTCCAATTCATGGGCCCAAGTGATCCTCCCACTTCAGCCCACTTCAGCCTCCTGGGTAGCTGAGATTACAGGCATGTACCACCCCAAACAGCTAAGTTAAGAAAACATTTTTTTTTCTTTTTTTAGAGATGGAGTCTTGCTATGTTGCCCATCTGTGTCATTCAGTCATTTTATTTTATTTATTTGTTTATTTATTTTTTGAGACAGTTTCAAGCTGTCGCCTTGGGTAGAGTGCTGTGGCGTCACAGCTCCCAGCAACCTCCAACTCTTGGGCTTAAGTGATTCTCTGCCTCATCCTCCCAAGCAGCTGGGACTATAGGCGCCTGCCACAATGTCCAGCTACTTTTTGGGTGTAGTTGTCATTGTTGTTTGGCAGGCCCAGGCTGGATTTGAACCTGCCAGCTCCAGTATATGTGGCTGGCACCCTAGCTGTCGAGCCCATTCAGTTATTTTAAATACTGGTCACCAAGAGATTAAGCCATAATTTTTAGAAAATTGAAATGGAGATTGACATACAAAGACAGATAAGTGAAAGAAATTATAAAGCAGTGCTAATACAGATCAAGCATGATAGGATCTAGTGAACTGAACTAAATCCCTAGAATTCTTATAGAATCTGATTGACCAGGGAATCCACAATTGCTGAATGTCTGAAAACTACTGTTGGTTTTTGGTACACCCCTTAAGTACACACTTCCTCATCAGGAATTCAACAGCTGTACTTCGCATTGCAAAGTTTGCTACATAACATTTTGATTATATATTTGTTTTACCCTCCCCCGTCAGGAATTTGGGTATGTAAAGAAATCATAACTGGTTTAACTAGATCATGAGAATGATGTATACAACTATCATATGTACTGTTTTTTGTAGTAGCAATTGAAGGCTATTAGATGTATGCTTAGCTTGATAAAATGATAAGAGAGAATATCTATGTGACTAAAATGGCTCTTTTGAATGCTTTTTCTACTTTATGTGAGGTTAATATAGGTATAATCTTTGAATAAGACCATTTATACTTCACAGGACTCTACCTAGGGTGACAAAAAGAGACTATCTCCAAAAAACGAAAAGGGCATTTATACTTGATTAATATTAAATGAAAAATAAATAGAATATCTGTTAAATGCCGAAAGAAAGGTAGAGAGGGTTGGAAAGAGGACAGGTTTTTGGTTTCAGATTGTGTTTCACCTACTAACCCTACCATTTCCTCTTTGGGTGACCTTGGACAAGCCACATTACTCTCTCTAAACTTCAGTCTTCTCATCTGTAAAATAAGATGGATAAAAATCTGTCTTGTGCTGAGGCAGGGGAATCATCTGAGCTCAGGAGTTCAAGTCTGACCTGGGCAACATAGCAAGACCCTGTCCCTAAAAACAAAAACAAATAAAAACAACAACAACAAAAAACTGTCTTGTGGTAGTTGTTTGAAGGTAAAATAAGCCAACTTGTGAAAAACGTTTAGGCTAGTGCTTGTCACATAGCAGGCATTGCAGTTGATGGTACCTGCTATATACTAAATTTCAAATACAGAGGGCAGCAAAAAATGTATACACAATTTTAAGAAAGGAAAAACTGTCTTAAAATTGTAATACACAATATATGCTCATAACAAAAGATGAATACAAGTCATGTTTGAGTACTTCTTGTTAACTCCAGAAGCCAAACATGACTTGAGTATTACAGTTTTACATGTAATATAGATTTTCCTTTCTTAAAATTGGTATTCATTTTTTGGGTTCCCTCTGTATATATATTTTAGGAAAATTCTGATAATCATACATAGCTTAAATTGCTGCATCGACTCGATCTTTGTGAGCCTTTCTAGTAACTGAATTTCACCTAAGGTAGAGGGAGCAAAGTTGGACCTGCTTTTTTTTTAATTAACTTTTTATTATATTGGAAAATGAAATATGGGCCAGGCACAGTGGCTCACTTCTGTAATCCTAGCACTTTGGGATGCTGAGGCAGATAGATTGCTTGAGGCCAGGAGTTCAAAACCAGTCTGAGCAAGAGTGAGACCCCATCTTTACAAAAAATAGAAAAAATTAGCTGAGCATATTGGCACACACCTGTAGTCCCAGCTATTTGAGAGACTAAGGCAGGAGAATCACTTAAGCCTAGGATAGGGGTTCTCAAGCTGTGGGTTGCGACCCCTTTGTAACAATGAAAATATATCCTGCATATCAAATATTTACATTACAATTCATAACAGTAGCAAAATTACAGTTATGAAGTAGCAACGAAAATAATTTTATGGTTGGGGGTCACCACCACGTCAGGAACTGTATTAAAGGGTCGCGGCATTAGGAGGCATTAGGAAGGCTGATAACCACTGGCCTAGGAGTTTGAGATGTCAGTGAGCTGTATGACACCAGTGCACTCTAGCTCTCTCACACATACACAAGAGGTAAGATATGCTTATTGAAGAAAATTTGGGAACTTATTTGAAAAGTCAAATTTTCAAAAATTCAGAAAAAAAGTTGAGTCTGCAAACAGAGCCTTTAAATGGAAATGTAGTCCACTAGGGAAAGAAAAGTCTTTCAGAAGTAAACAATAGTTTTAAATGGAAGTTATGAGGAAGAACTAAAGATTCCATAAAATACTAATGAATACTATGAAAGAATTTCCTTGCTTAACTCAGATCTAAAATGGACTTTTTAGAAAATCACTGGGGAGGATATTCTATGACAACAGAAATATTTTCAAAAAACTATGTGGTGTAATAGGAGTAGGTTAAGATAGGCTCGCTGTTTATATTTCATGATGTTAAAACAGATGGTGATGAAAGCATAGCATAATTCCTTACCTCTAATTCACATGTTTCATAAGGAAATTGTTTTTACTTGAAGGGTGGAAATAATGCTAATTAATACAGGTTAGTCTAATCTAGGAATGGTGAAGAGCCTGTAAGGAGTTTATAGATAGAGTTATTTACGTGGTAATTAGTCAGGTGTGTCTCATGCCTATAGTCTTAGCTACTCGAAGGCTGAGGCCAGGGCAATCACTTGAGCCCAGGAATTCAAGGCTTCCCTGAGTTATCATCATGCCACTATACTTGTTCAACAGGGCGAGACTCTGGCACTGTAAAAAAAAAAAATGTGTTTTTGAGGAATTGATAGTTGCAGGGTACCCTAATTTTCTTTCTGAATAGGGTTATGAAACTAGTACTTGAGTAAAATACCACACTGCCCAGTATGGGAGTCACTAACCACATGTGACTTGAAATATGCCTAGGTTGAATTGCCATGTCCTGTAAAGTAAAATACTCATTGGCGTATTTATGTGTTGGAATGATATTTTCTCCTATTGCATTAAATGTTATTAATTTTTTTCTTTTTATTAATGTTACTATTAGACTATTTAAAATTATACATGTGGCTCATATTATATTTCTATTGGATAGATTTGTGCTTTAGGTGTAGTAACATTTACTAAGTTACTTTTGTAAAAGGTGAAATATTTGATCTGAAGAGAAACTAGAGTATAAGTTGTTTTTGAATAATTTGAAAATTTAAAGTTATAATGTAAGAACTGTGCATCCTTATAATTAAATGGACTTAAAATTGGTTGAACAAACACTGCAAGACTTCTAATAAAAAAGATAACAGATATCTAATAGGGGGAGTGACCCTGATATCAGCAGACAATGGAAAATGGAAGCAACATGTCAGACACTGTGCTTTGCCACGTTTTGTTCAGCATTTTAAGAAATTACCTATTTTTAGGCCAGGTGCAGTGGCTCACACCTGTAATCCTACCTCTCTGGGGGGCCCAAGCAATGTGGACTGTTTGAGCTTAGGAATTTACACCCAAACTGAGCAAAAGTGAGACCCCATTTCTACTAAAAATAGAAAAACTAGCCGGGTGAGGTCACACACGCCTCTAATCCCAGCTACTCAGGAGACTGAGGCAAGAGGATTGTTCAAGCCCAAGAGTTTGAGGTTGAGCTGTGACGCTACAGCACTCTACCCAAGGGGGCAAAGTGAGACTGTGTCTCAAAAACAAAAACAGGAATAACCTATTTTTTAAGTTGAATTTTTAATTTCAAGGTTATTTTGGATTCACATAGCAATAAGAAATGTTGCAGAGAGATCTTGTGCCCTTTACACGGTTTCCCCAATGGTAACATTTTGTTAAACTGTAGTCCAACATCACAACCAGGATATTATCACTGATACAATCCACAGATCTTGTTTTCTGTTTTACTTGTATTTACTTGTGTGCATGGGTGTGTGTATATTTATATCTATGTATTTTTATCACATGTGTAGGCTCCTGTATCCACCACCACAATCAGATACCAACCAGTTTTATCACAAGGATCTTACGTCTTGTCCTTTTATAAACACCTTTATCTTTTTCCTCTCCCACTCCCTAACCTCACCAACCACTAATCTGTTCTTGGTTTCTATAGGTTGGTTGCTTCAAGAAGATTGCATAAAACTGGGCATGGTGGCTCACAGCTGTAATCTCAGCACTCTGGGAGTCTGAGGCAGGTGGATTGCCTGAGCACATGGGTTGGAGACCAGTCTGTGCAAGAGCAAGACCCCATCTGTAAAAAAAATAATAATAATAACTGGATGTTGTGGTGGGCGCCCATAGTCCCAGCTACTCAGGAGGCTGAAGCAAGAGGATTGCTTGAGCCCAAGACTCTGAGGTTGCTGTGAGCTATGACACCACAACACTCTACCAAGGGTGACAAAGTGAGAGTCCATCTCAAAAAAAAAAGAAGGTATATAAATAGGATTATATAATGCATAACCTTATGAGATTAGCTTTTTCACTCAGCATGATTCTCGGAGATTCATCCACATTGTGATGGATAGTTTCTTTTTTCCTTTAAAAATATTGAGGTAAAATGCATACAATATTTATTTTAACCATTCATAAGTGTACAGTTTAGAGACGATAAATACACTCACAATGTTGTATAACCATCACCACTATTTATATGCCTAAAACTTTTTCATCATGCTAAAAAAAACAGTAACTATTAAACAATGATTCTCCCTCCTGAAAATTTCTACTCTACCTCTGTCTCTATGAATTCTCCTATTATGTGTACCTTATAGAAGAAGAATCATGCAGTATTTGTCCTCTGTGTCTGGCTTATATCACTAAACATAATGTTTTCAGGGTCTAGCTACATTATGGCATATATCAGAATTCTCTTCTTTTTTATACCTTAATAGTATTTCAGTGTTCAACATTTTTTTTTTTTACAAGTGAACAGTTTATTAAGAATTAAACAAAGGTATGATGTGATACAGTACAAGCAACACACTCAAGATAGGTATAATAGTACTACTCACACAAAAACTTAAATTTAAGTTTAAGTGTCAGTGTTCAACATTTTTATTAATGACAAAGATAGAATAATTAATGACTTGCTTCCCAAATCCATGTATGATCTGGAATAGACAATATAAGTGTATAGTTGTTTTTTCAAAATAGAGATTGGAAATAGTTACCAGACTGAAAGGATAGACTGAATTGATTAAGGTGTCAACATTGACAAATGTAAAAATTTCAGATATGGTTAAACATTTGTGTCACTATAAAAACAATTGTGTTATTGTAGATGGTTGTGACATGGCTTATTGGCAGGTAACATGAAAAATACCCAGAGGGTTTCAGTTGATAGCGTGTTCAGCATGAGCTCCCAGTGTGATTTGAGTTCCAGTGATAGGAGCATAATGTCCAGAATGAGAACTGTGATTGTTCCTGAGTATTGTGTTCTTGTGTAGGTACCTTATTTTAAAGGTAGACATTTAAAAACAGAGGTATATTCAAAATAGAAACCAGGATGATCTGATGGGAAGGTAATAGCCACTCAGTAATAGAGTAAAAGCTGCTGTAAGATGGAGTGGACTGCCTTGGGAGGTAGTCAGCTACCTGTCACAGGATTTGTTCAAGCAGAGACTGGATGAGTGGTAGGGGGTACAGAGGTGGAGAAGATGCTTGATTACATATAACACCTTTGTGCATTCTCAATCGTGAGATTTTGGAATCATAGAATATCTCAGAATACTGGAGTTTAAAGTGTAAATAGTGGTTTTCTCTGGGGGATGGGACTGCAGGAGATTGCCACTTTCCATGGTATGTGTTTAGGTTTTACATTGATTATATATTACTCTATCAAGAAAAGTAGTCATAAACATACTCTTGTTTTGTAAATCAACACAAATTAATACTTTAAACATTTTAAGAAATAACTGAGTAAATTAATATAAACATCTTTAGTGTTTTAGCCCTTTGCATGTATTGACAGGCATGTATACATATGAAGTTTGGTTCTATGGACTTTTTCTTTTTTTTGTCTTTGGAAGACTGATTTTTGCTTCATGTTTCCTTTTATCTTCTCTGTAGTTTTCTGAATGGTGACAAATGAAAGTTGGTTGGACTTTGGCAGGGCATTCTGTGTGCTCCAATTACTGTCTGCCCCCAGGTTTGGATTATTATTAGATAACTAAATAGTCAGATTCCGACTAATTTCTGTGATTCATTTCCTCCCTTAGAACTGCTGCTGTCTTTACTCCTGTATTGTCTAAAGGTTGTTAGTTTTAAGAGGAAATGAGAGTGGAAAAAATTGTTGCGTTCTCTTAGGAAAATATTTCCTTCTAACCCAGACATCTTTTGCTTTCCCTCAGATAGTTCTGTTCTATCCCCAGAGACTAAGGGTTGGCCCTTTATGATTACTGGGAAAGAATGATTATGACCCTTGTCTCCTGGAAATGTTTAGGAGAAACGTTGCTAAGTTGCTTTAGTAAACAGGTTACAAACAAAATCTCTGAGTCACACCTTCTCACTTCATTTTTATCTTAGTGACTGTTTGTTTAGAATTTTGATTTTTTACATGCTATATTCTCTCACTTATTTTTAAAATCTGTAACATGTTGTCGGTGAAGAGGTTTATTAACATGCTTCCTTTGCCTTAGCCTAACAGTGCTCTTTTGATGATTTTTTAGGCCAGCAGTTAGCAGTTGAAATGGGGGACAATCATGGAGATTGCTGCTTGGTGCCAACATAAAGCTATTTGATGTTTGAGATGGTAGTGCCAGGAGAAATGTGTTAGCATTTGGTACAAGAGCTCTCATAGGCTGGTTGCTTTCAATATTTATAAAACGTTTCTAGAGGACTGTGTTTACAGTTCACTACAATGTTCCCAAAAGCTTTTTGGCCCTGGTAGTAAAATCTGTAGAGTGTATGAATTATGATTTTAATGGCTGCAAACGTTTTTCTTGAATATGACTCTTTGCTTGCTCTCTCTAAACTTCAGAAATTCTTCATTTGGAATAACAGTAGTTGTTGCTGTAATAGTAGGTGTATAATTCACAACTTTCCAGTCATGGGTTTGCATTCTTATCTGCATTAAATGAATATCTTCAGGGTAAAAGAGCAATAATTATTAATGTAGTAATAGAAACTTTCTATTAGAGTAATATAGGAACAAAAGTAATATTGGGAAGAAACCTCAATTCAAGGAAATTTATTAAAAAAAAAATTATAACACCTCTGTAAGTTGATCACCCAGAGGACTGGAGGTGGTCAACATAAGGAACTACACCTGCTGTACTGATACAAACACATGGTGCGTGTCCAGTCTATGAAAATTAGGTCAACATTAGGTGGTCAACGGTGTGAGGTGGTCAGCTTCAGAGGTTCTGCTGTATTCTGTACCCTTTATATAAAAGGCTGGTTGCTAGGCCTTGGTCCCAGGCTTCAAAAAGCATATTGCATAGTTGTAAAGGATTTATAATTTGAAATTCAGAGGAGACAGAGTAAGGAAAGCAATCCTGTATGAATTCTTTAGAAGGCAAGTTAGCAGGGTTTCCTTTTTTTTGCTTCTTACCTTTGACTTAAAGTTCAAGAGTAGGCTATCTCTGGATGTAGGCAGGGCAGCAAACTGTCTACTATATCCATAGCAACTCCATATTATTCTCTTGCTTTTAAGTTGGTGTGGGAGCAGGGAGGTGTGGTGGTATAGATGAGGGGTGGGGGAAGGTATTTTCACATCCAGTTGCTGCTTTAGTATTCTTTAGGATTTATAGGCTTCTGGGATTTAGTGCAGCTGGAGAAATGTTTTAAGGGAATGAGAAAACCTGTATGGGAACTGGGGACAGATTTACAGTCTGTTACAAATAAAAATCACTGGAAAAGCTTTCTGACTCTGCTAATATAGTAAAGCTAATAATTATAGTGATCAAAAAGAATTTATTCGGGGAAGATGGAGGGAAAGTTGGAGTAAAGTATTATGAGGAAGTGCCCTGTGGGCTCTGAGAAATTCTTCTCATTCTTCCCTCAGTTTTATGTCCAACAGATCAAAAATTGCCTCCTCAAGGAAAGAATAGAGCATAATAAAGTAAGTGTACCTTATATGTCGGAATTAGGTCTTAGAGCAAATGTTAGAAAAGACTCTTTTCTGCTTTGTGCTGTTTATTTTAGATAAAATAGGGAGAGGGGCAAACAGCTAATGAGTCCTTTTAGAAAGTTTATTTTAAGCAAGGAAATAGGAATTTTTAATTATTTTGAAAAAGGAACTGTTGAGTGCTGATAGAGCTATTATGTGAGTATCCCAGCCTCATATTTTAATATAAATAACAAGGGTTATAAAGAACAAAGCATAAGAAACTATTATATGAAACTTAAAATTTCTTAACTGAGGAAATTCTTTATTTGGCACATAGTTTTTAATGGTCACCCCTCTGCTTAAAATCTTCTGCCTGAAGAATAAAGCTTAAAATCTGTTATCTTTGGTATTGCAAACCCTTCATGATTTGACCTCAGTCCAGCCTTCTAGCCTCTTATTTTTTCTCCTTCCCTTTTGCTTTTGCTGTGCTGGGTTCTTGAGAGGTACTTCATGGTTTTCCGTCTTTGTTCACATGTTTTTTGTGTGAGATGTCCTCACACTGGTCAAAATGCTGTTTATTTCTCAGGGTCCCAACCCTTTTGTTTATACTATTCTTAAGACATTATTATTATCATATTCAGCTAGAGCCAAAATATGTTTGGGTGTGTTTTGGAAGGCAAATGTTATGCACACTTACGGCTGCATCGGAGAGTACCTGCACTGGACCATCAAATAGACACCATTAGCTGTTTTTGTTGAATACTTGGTTTTGGACTGTGTTTCAGCACTTCATCTTCATCCACCCACCATGCCAAATGCTTGTGATTGTTCAAAATAATCCACTTTTCATCACACATCACAATTTGATATAGAAATTTCTGCCTTTATGTCATGACAACAAAGAAAGACACACTTTGGGATGATTTCTCTTCTGATGCTTGTTTAATCTGCACAGAACTTGTCTATCCAGCTTCTTTACCTTGCCTGTGTGTTCCAAATGGCCCAATATTGTTGGAATAGTAACATCGGATCTTACTGCTTATCAGTTAAGATGAATTCACTACTGCAGCTTTCAGCTCATTGTCTGCTGTGGTCTTCGGTTGCCCATGTGGCTCATTTTCAAGATTAAAATTACCAGAATGAACTTGTCAAACCATCAGTGCACTGTGTGTTCATTAGCCACATCTTTCCTGATTCTTTGTTGGTATTTCAAGCTATCTGTTCTTCCTTGATTCCATGATAGAACTTGTGTTCGAAAATAACATGAATTTTTGACTTATCTATGATTTTACATAAATTCTTTTTTTTTATTTTTATTTTTTGTAGAGACAGAGTCTCACCTTATCGCCCTTGATAGAGTGCCGTGGCGTCACACAGCTTACAGCAACCTCCAACTCCTGGGCTTAAGCGATTCTCTTGCCTCAGCCTCCCAAGTACCAGGGACCACAGGTGCCTGCCACAATACCCAGCTATTTTTCTGTTTTTTGCAGTTCAACTGAGGTCGGGTTTGAACCCACCACCTTTGGTATATGGGGCCCTACTCGATGAGCGCCCTACTTGATGAGCCACAGGAGCCGCACTACATAAATTCTTTTTAAAAAATTTCTGAAAGCTAAACACAAACCAAAACATACGTTTGAAAGAATGACAATGTAGCGTCACAATAAGAAGTGTCAAACTAA
>CAUYON010127186.1:0-28093 GCA_963573935.1 Arctocebus calabarensis | reverse complement strand
TTTATTTGCATTTTTCTGATGATTGGGGACAATGAGCATTTTTTTTTCATGTCTTTATTGGCCATTCATCCATCTTCTTTAGAGAATGTTCATATCTCTTGGCCACACATAAATGGGATTGTTTATCCTTAAAGGGGTAAGGGAGCGAAGGGGAAGGGGAGTGCGGGTGGAGAGAGGGTAAATGGTGGGATCACACTTATGGTGCATCTTAGAAGGAACAGGTGAAACCTACTAAATGCAGAACACAGATGTTTTCACATAATAAACGAGAAAAGTCTCATGAAGGTTATGTCGAACAGTTGGATGAAAATACTTCAGATTGCATATGAAGCCTGCACACTGTACCCCGTGATTGCACTAATGTACACAGCTATGATTTAATAAATTTAAAAAAAATCTGTCCTTTATAATTGACCCTATTTCTATAACTGAAATACGTCCTCATTGTCACTACACATGGGCAACATTTCTCCAAGGCCTTCTAGTCACTATAGAGCTTTGAGGGTTTATTTTTAAATATTTTCTTATTTTTCTGCTAAACATTCACAGCAGCAAAACTTCCAGAACACATTGATTTAATTTATTAGTCTTCTGAGGGGATAGGGAAGAAGAATACCTCCCAGGAACCACACTGTAAGAAAAACAAATGACCCCCTGAACTGGCAATTATCTGCCTGCTATTCATCATGTGCAGCTGGGAAAGGCTGACCAAAAGGTTTAATTGTAAGGAACAAGGATGATTGATTTAAAGAAAAGAAATTCAGATAATGCAGTAAGACTAGCTGATGCCTTGAAAATGAAACTTAGAAATTAGATAGGGTTCTGCTAGTTGGTGAAAGAATTGGACTTTTATTTATTTATTTAGCTGTAAAAAATACCTTCATTGAGCCCCCAACCCCCAACTTTTCTGTGTAGGAAACCCAGTGCCAAAGGCATCACGCTTGTTTGTGGAATACTATAGTTTGTGCAGAAGCCTTCTCTGGTAACCATTTAGAATTTCTATTACCATGAACATGTACATGTCATTAACCAGGGAATTGATCATCCTGTTCTCTTTGATTAAAAGTCACATTACCTTAAAAGGACATAAGGTATTGTCAAGTGGGTAAGGCCGATCATGTGTGTTCTCTGTTACTGGCCTCCTTGTTTTTCTTTTTTAAAAATTTTTTTATTAAATCATAACTTTGTACATTGATGCATTTATGGGGTTCAGGGTGCTGCTTCAATATACAATGTGAAATGCTTACATTGAACTAAGTAACACATAGAATTGGACTTTTAAATGAAAAATTGATATTTAGGATACATCCTGAAATATATGATACCAATTTTTACTTATTAATTAGATGAGGTCAAATTGCACAGGATGGATTCATTCATTCATTCTTTCACGCATACACTCACTTATGAAAGAAATATTTATTGAGTGCCTATGGTATGCTCGTACTGAGGACAAAGCAGCGAGTAAAACTAAGCCGCTGTTCTCGGGGCACTGATTTATGAGTGGGAAAAGACAGGAGACACGTGCATGACAATGTGGCAGATGGCAATAAAGATGCTGAAGAAAATGGAAACAGGATGAAATGCTGTGGGCTGATTCTTGTCTCTCTGAAATTCTTATGACAAAGTCCTAACTTCCAGGAACCTCACAATATGACTGAATTTAGACAGAAGGTGTTTAAACAGATAATTAAGGTTCAAAGAGATCAGATGGGTGACTGTCATCCACTATGACAGATGTGTTTATAAAAAGACTCAGACACGCACAGAGGAAAGACGACATGAAAACACTGGAGGAAGAAGGCCATCTATAAACCAGGAAGGAGGCCTCAGGAAAAATAACCCTGCTGATGTCCTTGATCTTGGACTTTGACCCTCCAGAACAGTGAGAAAATAAATTTCTGTTCGAGCCACCTGGGCTATTTGAATGGCAGCACTGGGAAACTAATACACATGTAGTACTCACTGCCCAGCCCCAGGGCAACTTTAAGTTGAACAGTAAATCAAGGGTTAGACCTGTCCATGTTGTGACCAAGTCTCATACAATTAACACTACAGGTGACTATGTTTTATTTTTTTCAGCATTTCGTCATATGAAGTTATGCTACCTTTGCATTTGATGACATGTTTGTTTACTATAGTCCTCTGCTCAGTCATCTAAAGTTTTACGAGGACAGGGCTGCTTTCTAGATATACATCTGGTGTGTATAGAATGCGGTGATGGAAAAAAAAACAAACTATCTTGAGTGTATGAGTATATAAATTCTTATTTTAAAATAATACATATTTATTATAGAAAATTTAGGAGATACATATCCAGCAAAGAACCAATAAGATGACCCATAATCTTATTGCTGGTAAGCCAATAAAATTTATCTTTTCTCTTTTATAGGAGATACCTTCTTTATTAGCTTACATATAATTGCTCATTATGTTTAGAACACTGATTATTTAAAATTTTCTATATTTAAAGTACTTATACATTTTATTTCATTTACAAAGCATCATTCATCTTGGTCTAAACACTGAAAATTTCAGAATACATTGGGAATACAGCAACTGTTAATTTAGCATGAAACACTGTAATTGCTACAGCCTAATTGTTTGTGTTAAATGGAAAGTAGTAATAAGGTCTCAGGAGTATCAGAGTAGCCGAATGTATTAGTGACAGGACATTATCTTTAATATATTTGCACTGGTAGAACCCAGTCATTTGTTTTGGTTCATGCACTTAAAACCTACTTAATCTGTATTTTTAAACCGCCAATCTTTATACTCATTTTTAAAGCCTAACTCTGTCTTGAAAAAGGATACTTAGGTATCACTTTAAAATTATAGCTGTTCAATGTCAGCAACGTGATAGACAGACGGGTGTTTGGATGCCGACACGATCATGGTACCATTTGCCAGGGTTGTAGTTCACAATCTGGTAGCTGTGTTCACTTTCCACGCTTAAGTAGCACTTAATGTGATGCTTATTGGCTGCCAGTACCTGTTAAATAAATTGTTTAATCCTCATAACAAGCTCGTAAACTAAGGAGTATTTTATCAATGAGAAAGTAGAAGCACAAAGGGGATAAGATGGTTATCGAACAAAGACAGGACTTGTAGGGGTGCGGGTGGAGGGCTATGAGCTTCAGTGTTTTGTGCTGAACCAGTACACCTGCTGCTTCTCCTAAAAGTTCAGACAGTAACTAACATTTGTAATATTTACTATGTGCCTGACCCATCTGTATGCTATAGGCATATTCATTCAATTTGTTCTCCACTAGGAGTTAAGAACTCTGAACTCTCGGGCAGTGTCTGTGGCTCAGTGAGTAGGGCACCAGCCCCATACACCCAGGGTGGCAGGTTCGAACTCTGCCCCAGCCAAAGTGCAACAAAAAATAGCCAAGTGTTGTGGCCGGCACATGTAGTCCCAGCTACTCGGAAGAGCTGGAGGTTACTGTGAGCTGTGACACCACGGCACTCTACCTTGGGTGACAAAATGAGACTCTGTCTCTAAACAACAACAACAACAACAACAAAAAACCAACTCTGAACTCTAGTTTCAATTTTGGCAATGAATTGATAGTGTGACTTAGAGTACCCTATTGTGTCACTTGAAGACTCCAGCTAATGAGTTGGTTAGATGGGATGATTTATCTCTAAAGTTTCTTCCAGCACTAAAGTTTTAGATTTGCATACTATCTTACAAGTCTTGAACCTTTTTTTATGTTTCTAATTTTAAAATTGAATATGCAGTCCAGATTTTTCATCTCCGACGCTCTCATTCTTAAAAAAAGATGCTTGATTTGCTTACTTACACAAATTTTAAATTTGACAGAGAGATGTAGACTTCTTAGAGTCAGATGCCATTATTAAGACATCAAGCCCTTTTGGGCAAAAACGAAAACCAAACAAAACCCCCCAAATCAAAAACCAAAAAAAAAAAACCCAAAATCAAACAACAAAAAGTAAACAAAAAACAAACAACTTTACCTTCAATTATACAGAAACTTTAAACTTAGGAATTAACAGTTACTTCAAGAAGCCCGAAATCTTTTCAATATTTGTCAAATACATATAGACATCTGTGCCATGCCCGTGAGGTCCAGTTATGCAAATATGTTCTAATTTAAATAAACAAAAGGATTTTTGTCAGCACTTACATGTGATATTGCTATATTCTAATGCAAATAGTGTACCTTTAACCCAGTCCCAACTGATAAACAATCTTCCATTGTCGAGACACATGGTTTTGGAAAGATGGTAAAGGCAGAGAAAGAAACGTAAGAATTCAACTCTAAGCCAATGCCACAAGCAACACATGATGTTTTTGCTGTAATCATCGTGACTAATTCACTGCCTCTAGTCTCCTTTTGTTTCTTAGTCTATCTTGATCTAGTGTCTTAGCACCCTTCTTTATTTTACAGATTGTACCAGGGACATCAATCAAATTTTGACCACACCTCAACTCTCTTCTAGAATGAAACACATTAAACAAGCAATGGCCAAAAATCATCTACAGTTTGTGCGATTTGAAGCAACAGACCTCCACGGCGTGTCCAGGTCTAAGAGTATCCCTGCACATTTTTTTCAAGTGAGTTTTACACACAGTTGTGATGAAATGTAACTTTCCGACCATTAGGAAGCAAATGGCCCTCATTATTCTTCCTTATTTTCTTGTAATTTATGCAATAATTCAAGCTGAAAATCAATAATTTATTTTGTTTTCTCCCATCCCTCCCCAAACACATTATTGCTCCCCAAGGAACCGAACATATATTCTCAGCTTTCAAACATCCATTCCTTTACCCAACAGGAATACAAAACTAATTAAGACTGTAATTTTAGTCTTACGTCTTGAATAATTTCCCTCCACAGAATGATCTCTTCTTTCTTATTGCAATGATGAAGATTATTTTTTACTTGACATGAGAAAATTGCAGCTGAAGACCCAAGAGCAAATGTAAAAGGGAAAATGATTAAATAGAAAGAATTTGTTAGATGAAAAGGGTATTCCCTTTCAGCTCCTAATTCCGATAAGAATTGTTGCTGGATGACTTAATAAACATTGTTAAGTTCCTGAAAGTGCTGACATCGAGAAACATTGCATTTTTGTTGTTCTGAGACTTTCTTAGATTTTTGTCAGTTTATGTCATGTGTTTTATTTTGATGACTGATTTGTTGTGTTACTTATCAAATTTCTTAGGAAGGATCATTAGTCAGTACCATGTAAGAAAGCGTAAAAGTGGCTGGGTGCCTGTGGCTCAAGCGGCTAAGGCGCCAGCCACATACACCTGAGCTGGCGGGTTCAAATCCAGCCCAGGTCCACTAAACAACAATGATGGCTGCAACCAAAATATAGCCAGGCATTGTGGCAGGCCCCTGTAGTCCCAGCTACTTGGGAGACGGAGGCAGGAGACTCGCTTGAGCCCAGGAGTTAGAGGTTGCTGTGAGCTATGATGCCAGAGCACTCTCCGAAGGGTGACAGCTTGAGGCTCCGTCTCAAAAAAAAAATGATAAAAAAAAAAAGAAAGTGTAAAAGTTAAGCATCTGCTGTATTTAACTATTTAAAAATGTATATGTGGTATTTTTTTTTATTAAATCATAGCTGTTAACATTAATGCAATCATGAGGCACAATGTGCTGGTTTTATATACAATTTGAAATATTTTCATCGATCTGGTTAACATAGCTTTCATGGCATTTTATTAGTTATTGTGTTCAGACATTTATATTCTACATTTAGTAAGTTTCACCTGAATACACAGAGAAGTCAAACGTATTAGCAAGAAAAGAACAAGTGATCCCTTCTCAGGGTGGGCAAGGGATCTGAGGAGAAACTTTTCTGAAGGAGACAGGCACACCGCCTACAGATGTATATGTGGTATTTTTAGTACTTTAATATTAAATTATAATTTTTCTTATTTGCTTTATTTTGTGAATAATTGCGTATCTTCAAAAATACTTTTTTTTTTTTTGCAGTTTTTGGCCAGGGCTGGGTTTGAACCAACCACCTCCGGCATATGGGGCCGATGCCCTACTCCTCTGAGCCACAGGCACCGCCCTTTCAAAAATACTTTTTAAGAATTTCAACAGATACTAACCTGTTTCATAAGGAATTCTTTGGACCTACCTGTAGATAGATACTGTTTCCTCTTCAGAAAGGCAAGAGTATGTGTTGATTTTGATAATGAAATGTGAAATTTCCTGTGGACAGGTCCAGAATATGAGTCACACGCATCTCTTTTAATCAATCAGAAAACATACCTGGCATTTCAGGCATCGTCAGAGACCTCAATATAAAATTATTTACTCTTTAGTTTCTGCCAAATTTTAATCATTTATTTCACTAATGGAATAAAAAAGCTACATATGTAGAACATGACTATTTCCTTAGTCGAACCCTTTTACGAAAATAAAACTTAATATACTGAGGATTGATATTATTTTTTAATCTTGATATTAGTCAAGGGGGTACAAAGTGTTTGTGTTACCTGTAACACAAAGATAACTTGAATGATGCTTAAATCAGATCTTTTGGTGTGCCCGTCACCAGAATAGTGTTCACTGTACCCAGCACTTAGGTTTTTGTCCCACACTCCCTTTATATTGCTTTGTGCCCTTATGTGTCTGTTGTTCATCACCCAATAGTTTATTAGAACAACCCCATAGATATTTCACTCAGGATAATGGTTGCCAATGGTTCCATCCAGGTTGCTGCAAACAACATTTTTCCATTCCTTTTTATGACTAAGTGGTACTCTATGTGTGTATATTGCATTTTCTTTAATCCCTCATAAATTGAAGGGCGTCTAGGTTGATTCTATATCTTTGCAATTGAGAATTGTGGTGCAATAAACATTTGGGTGCAGGTGTCTTTTTGATCAAATGACTTTATTTCCTTTGGGTAGGTACCTAGTGGTGGGATTACTGAACTGAATGGGAGGTCTACATTTGTTTCTTTGAGGAATCTCCAAACTGTTTTCCATAGAAGTTGTCCTAATTTGTAGTCCCACCAGCAGTGTGTAAGCATTACTTTCTCTCTGCATCCACACCAATACCTACTCTTACGTGACTTTTTTTTTTTTTTTTTTTTTTTTGCAGTTTTTGGCTGGGGCCAGGTTTGAACCTGCCACCTCTGGCATATGGGGCCGGCATCCTACTCCTTTGAGCCTCAGGTGCCACCCCTCTTTCTTGCTTTTTATTAATGGCCATTCTGATAGGGGTATTGTGATAACTTATTGTAGTTTTAATTTGCAGTTCTTGATGATTGGTGATGTTGAACTTTTTTTTTTCATGTTTGTTGGCAACTGGTATACTTTTCAAAAACTTCTGTTCATGTTTTTTGCTTACTTTTTGATGGGGTTGTTTGTAGGGTTTTTATCTAATTTAATTGAGTTCCTTGTAGATTCTGGGTATTTTTGGTTGGATGTAATGTTTGTGAATATTAACTCTGTTTATTATTTCCTTTGCTGTGCAGAAGGCTTTAATGTAATTAAGTCCCCTTTATTTATTTTTGTCATTGCTGTATTTATCTTTGGGGTCTTCATCATAAATTCTTTGATTAGGCAGATGTCTAGAAGAGTTTTCCTCCACTTTCTTCTAGAATGTTTATGGTTTCATGCTTTATGTTTAAATATTTTACCCATTTTGAAGTCATTTTTGTGTGTGGCAAGAGATAAGGGTTTTATTTCATTCTTTTGCATGTGGCTACCTAATTTTCCCAGCACCATTTATTGAAAAAGGCATCCATTCCCCGGTGCATATTATTGTGTGCTTTGTTGAAGACTATCTGGTTGTAGGTAGATGCTTTTATTTGTGGTTCTCTATTCTGTTCTATTGTCAATGTCTGTTCTGTTTTACTGGTACCATTTTTTTTTTTTAATTGTTGTGGATTCATTAAGGGTACAAGAAACCATGTTACACTGATTGCATTTGTTAGGTAAAGTCCCTCTTACAATTGTGTTTTGCCCCCAAAAGGTGTGGCACACACCAAGACCCCACCTCACCCCCATTCCTTCCCTCTCTCTGCTTTTCCTTTCCCCACTCCTCCCTCATTCTTTCTCTCTCTGCACTCCCCTTCTCCCGCCCTCACCATATCATTAATTGTCATTAATTATCCTCATATCAAAATTGAGTACATGGGATTCAAGCTTCTTCATTCCTGTGATGCTTTACAAAGAATGACTTCCATTCAGGTTAATACAAAGGCTGTAGTACCATGTTGTTTTGATTATTATAGCACTACAGTATAATTTGAAGCCAGGTAACATCGTAAATTGCACTTGAACTTTATGGACACCCTGCATGATGATTTTTATCCTTTTTTCACTGTTGATTTAAAATCGATTTTATCTGATATGAGAATGTCTATACCTGCTCAATTGTGGTTTCTATTTGCATAGAATATTTTTATCCCTCAGTTTTGATTTCATTGGAGTCTTTGCGATTTAGAAGTGTTTCTTGGAGACAGAAATTTCTTGGGCTTGTGTTTTTTTATCCTTTCAATTCATGTATGTCTTTTGAGTGGGGCATTTAGACCATTCACATTGAGTGATAGTATTAATATGCGGAATGCTGCTTGTTCATCATGTTGGATAATTCCCTATTGTTTTGTTTTTCCTCTTGTGCTGTTGTTTTATAAGAGTATGAGCTATGACTTTTGGGTGTTTTTACACTGATAGGTACTATTGTGCTATTGCGTGTATTATGTACTTTAGAACATTTTCTATAGGGCAGGTCTAGAAGTGACAGATTTCCTTAGTGTTTGCGTATCTGGAAAAGTCTATTTCTCCATCTTTTCTACAACGTAGTTTTCCAGGATACAATATTCTTGGCTAACAATGGCTCTGTTTAAGAACATTAAAAATGGGGCTCCAATCCCATCTGGTCTGTGAAGTCTCCACTGAGAAGTCTGCTGTTAGCCTGATGGAATTTCCTTTGTGGATTAGTTGTTGCATTTATCTTAAAGCTTACAGAATTTCTTTTTTTTTTTTTTAGTTTATTTTTTATTTTTACATATACATGTGTTAATTAGGTTTCCACTTTTGGCCTTCACAGAATTTAAAAGGCTTAAAATTCAAGAACAATAACAATGTTTAAGATAAGGACTAGAAGCAAAAACCATGTAAAGAATGAACAAAGAAAAATACATTCAGAAAAGAAAACAGATGATTACTTCATCAAAATATCAAGCAATATTAGCAATAATAATGCCAAAAAAGCAACATCCACATTGTCAACTAAGACATTATAGAGCACTTTGACTCTGAGGCTCAGCATGAAGTCATCAGTTAACTAATTTTTTTTTCCTAAAGTCTCAAAAAATAGACAACTAATACCATACAAATAAAAGTAAAGGAAAGTTTCAAAAAACATATCATGCCAAATCCTATAGACAATAAAAAAAGAAGAAATATTTCAAAATCATTCTGCTTGATCTAGATACACCTGGTATTGAAATTGGTGAAAATATATTGTTATAAAGGGAAATTACAGACATATTTCATTTATAAGTGAGAATGCAGTATCCCAAACAACATATCAACAAGTTGAATTAAAAATTAGTATTTAAGTAATGTACTTTAGTCAAAATTGAATCCAATTTCTTCCTTCATTTTGATTTTGGTCAGCCAGATACTATGTGTCTTTGAAATGTCCTATTTGTTATGAATCTTCTCAGTGTTTAATATCTACCTTGTATCTGTATTTCTGGATCTTTTGCAAAACTAGGGAAGTTCTCCTCAACAATTCTCTCCAATAGGTTTTTCCATGATTTTTGCTTTTTCTTCTGCCTCTGAGATACATATAACTCATATAGTAGCCCGTATCTATAGTCCCACATTTCTTTGAGTAACTGTTTATTGTTTATTCTTTCTTCTAAAATTTTACTTCCTGGGTTTATTTGAAAGCCTTCTTTTTAAAATTTGAGATTCTTCTGCTGAATCTAGCCTTTTGAAGCTTTCTTCTGTATTTTGTAAATTACTGCTTCATTTCTTTTAGTTATATCACATCTTTTCTTATGTTGTCTGTCTCTTTATCAATGTTTTTATTTTTTACATCCCTGTCTTGAAATTGTTTTGGCTTCTGTGTGTTGGTTTTCAACTTTCTCTTCAATTTCATTTATCTTGTTTGCCATTGATATTCTGAATTCCATTTCTGACATCTCAACTGTTTCCTTTTGGTTGGGGTCTTTTTCTGTGGCTTAATTGTAATCCTCTGAGAGTGCTGAACTAGCTTATTTTTTCATGTTGCCAGAATTTTTTTTACTGGTTTCTTCTAATCTGAAACCATCTCTTAGCTCAGGGCTGATAAGTTTGCAGTGCACCTATTCTGTTTGCTGGGAACTCTCCTACTTTGTAATAAGGAAGAGAGGTCCCTAGATAATGCTTTTGTGTCTTGCAACTTTACCAAATTTGTTTATCAGTTCTAACAGTGTTTTTGTGTGGAGTCATTAGGTTTCTCTTCATCTGATCTGCAAACAAGGATAATTCAGTTTCTTCTTTTGCAATATATGTTCTTTCTCTTGTCTAGCTCTAGTTAATCCTATGTTAAATAACAGTGGTGAAAGTGGAAATCCTCATCTTATTCTAAATCTTAGAGAAAAGGCTTTTAGTTGTTTTCCATTTAGTATGATTCTTGCTGTGGGCCTGTTATATATGGCTTTTACCATGTTGAGGTAAGTTCCTTTTATATCAATTTTTTGAGAGTTCTTATCATGAAAGTATGTCAAGTTTTACTGAATGATTTTTCAGCATCAATTGAAATGATCATATAGTTTTTGTCCATTCTGTGGATATGAGGTATTGCATTGTTTCATTTGCATATGTTGAACTATCCTTGCATCCCTAGGATGAATCCCACATGATCATGATGAACAATCTTTTTAACATGTTGCTAAATTCAGTTTGCTAGTATTTTGTTTAGGAATATTATATCTATGCTCATCAGAGACATTGGCCTCTATATAGTTTCCTTTTTTGTTATGTCTTTGTCTGATTTTGGTATCAGTTTGATACGGGCCTTATAGAATGAATTTGGGAGTATTTCCTAGTCCTAGATTTTTGGGAATAGTGTTAATAGAATTGGTATTAGTTCTTCGTTATATGGTTGGTGGAGTTTACCAGTGAAGTCATCAGGACTTGGGGTTTTCTTTGATCAGAGATTTTTTATTATTGTTTCTATCTTATCACTTGTTATTAGTTTATTTGGGTTTAGTATCTTCCTGGTTCAATCATGGTAGGGAGGAATTTATTTCTTTCTTCTAGATTTTCAGACTTATGGGCATATGGTTGTTCATAGTCATCTCTAATGATTTTTTGTATTTCTACAGTATCAGTGGTAATGTCTCCTTTTCATCTCTGATTTTATTTATTTGGGTTTTCTTTCTTTCATTGGTTAGTCTAGCTAACAGTTTGTCAATTTTGTTTATATTTTTAAAAAAACAGAACTTTTTGTTTTGTTGATCTTTTATATTATTTATTTGATTTGTTTTGTTGATCTTTTATATTATTTATTTGATTTCAATTTCATTCATTTCTTTCTTTCTTTCTTTTTTTTTTGTTTTTTAGATAGACTCTCATGCCCTTTGTAGAGTGTAGTATGTCATAGCCACAGCAATCTCAAACTCCTGGGCTCAAATGATCTTCTCACCTCAGCCACTCCAGTAGCTGGGATTATAGGCACTGGCCACAATGCCCAGCTATTTTTAGAGATGGGCTCTTTCTTTTGCTAAGGCTGGTCTCCAACTCCTGACCTCAAGCAATTCCCCCCCTCAGACTCCCAGAGTGCTAGAATTATAGGCATGAGCTACCACACCAATACCAATTTTATTCATTTCTAATTTTATCTTTATTATTTCTTTTCTTCTAATAATTTGGGGTTTAGTTTGCTCTTGTTTTTGTAGTTGAGATGTTTTTCTACTTTTTTTTAGGTAGGCACTAATTACTATAAACTTCCTTCTATTTATTGCATTGCTACATCCCATAGGTTTTGGTATGTTGTGTTTTCATTTTCATTTGTTTTCAGAGATTTTTTAAATTTCATTCTTAATATCTTAATTGACCCCTAGTAATTCAGGAGCATATTTTTGGCTTTCTCTGTGTTTGTTTCTTTTCCATGGTTTCCTTTGCTATTGATTTCTAGTTTTACTCCATTTTGTCAGTGAAAATGCTTGATATGATTTTAGTATTTTAAATTTTTTGAGACTTTTTTTATGTGGCCTAACAAGTTACCTATGAGCTGAAGAGAAAAATGAGTCTAGTAGGTTCATTTGGTCTACAGTGCAGATTAAGTTCAATGTTTTTTGCTGATTTACTCTCTGGACGACCTGTCCAATGCTGAAAATGGAGTGAAAAGGCCTCCAGTGACTGTTTCATGGTTACTTGTGATGTTTATTTAAAGTCCCAAGGCTCTTAGTTAAAAAGTGGTGAATCTGCCATGAGTGAATCCTTCTCTTCCAGGCAGCATGTTTCCTTCTGGCCCAGGGCGGGTCCAGAATTGCCATCCAGGACCTAAGGCCTTGAGTGAGACACTATAGGAGTAGGCTTGGTTCTTTATTTTATTGCAACTAAGTTGGTACTCAAGGCAAAACAAAGCCCTCTGAGTTCTTCCCTTTCCTTGGTCCAAGTTCAATGAGAATCTCCCTGAGCTGCACTGCTTGTAGTTGGGGCTGGGATGACATAAACACTGGTGTGGCTGCAACTGCTGCCAAGATCATGTGCACCCCAACTCCACTGGCTCCAAGTCAGCATAGGTGCAGGAATTGCCCAAGGACTGTAGTCTTTGCAGCCCAACTGCCTTACTACCTAGTTCAGGATGCACACTGCTTTTGACCAGCTGATGGTGTTGCTAATTATCACTTGGGTTTTGGGGTGGAGGATTTCCCCCTGGGACAGTTGGTATAAAAGCTTGCTTGCGGGTACTGGCAGAGTTCTCCTGTGCCAGGTGGCTCTGCATTTTATTTTACTTTATTTATTTTTTTTGTGGAGACAGAGTCTCACTCTATTGCCCTCAGTAGAGTGCTGTGGAGTCACAGCTCACAGCAACCTCCAGCTCTTGGGCTTAAGCGATTCTCTTGCCTCAGCCTCCCAAGTAGCTGGGACTACAGGCGCCCGCCACAGCACCTGGCTAATTTTTGATGCAGTTCGGCCGGGGCCGGGTTTGAACCCGCAGCCCTCGGTATATGGGGTTGGGGCCCTACTCGCTGAGCCACAGGCACTTCCCCATGGCTCTGCATTTTAATGCGAAATGTCACAACCACTTCATTTTCCTGGGCACACAGATTCTGTCTTCACTTGGATGAGAGATGGTACAGAACTGTAAAGGAATGAGGAAAGGGTGGTGTAGGTAATGCAAGAATGTCTTCTCTGCCCTCTTTGGTACCTCTTTCCTTGAAATAACATCAAAACCAGGTAATATGATCATCCATCTGATTTTTGGTTCTTCTGAAGTTGCTTGCGTGTGTGCACGGACAGTTGTTGAATTTGGTGTTCATTTGGCGATTGCTGGAGATTTCTGTTTGGCCATCTTGCTCTGTGCTCTCTTGAATATTTTTAATTTAAAATTAAATTGTTTATTTTGGAAAATTTGTTGTGAATAGGCATGGAAAATAGGTACAATTGTGCAAGATTATCCCAACAAGACACATATGTGAGTCAGATAATTAGGTTTGTGAACTCATCCTAGAGAAAGCACTACATACCTCTTTGCTGAATATTACTATGGCTATCTTCAGAGTACTCCTCTTAGGAAGCTGTGCACTGATGCTAAGGCCCAGTCCAGACTTCAAAGCAATTTTGGAACTCTATTTCTGGAATGGCTATCAGAACTAATGTTGTGTGAGGTCGGACAATTAAGATTGGGAACTCATCCTAGAAAAAGTGCTACATACATTATTGCTAACTATCACTATTAGCCACCTTTGAGATATTCCCCTTCGGAAGTTATGCACTGATTCCAGCGCTTAGTTCATTCTTCAAAGAAGTTTTGGAAACTTTTTCCAATGAGGTATGTAGCACTTTTTATAGGTGAGTTCATACACTTAAATTGTCCCACCCTTGTAAGTATATACACACAATTCTTCATGGGAAATTCATTGAAGAATGAAATCAATAGTTTTGGTCTTCCTCTGGCTTAGAAAAAAGTAACTTTAATCTTTATAAAAATAACATTAAATCTTTTCTATTTGTAAAATATAAAATATCAATTTGAAAATTATCATTAGACCATGAAGGCAAATAGGAGATAATATACTCCATCGTCTTCATTTATAAATGAGGAAAGTGAGGTCCAAATTAGGAATAGCTTTCTTAAAATTATGCAAGCAGTTAGTAGCAAAGCTTGGATATTAATCAGTGACTCCTCATTTCCAGTTCAGTGCTTTTCCTCATTGTCCCGACTATCTCCATCTCAGCTTTAATATTTCCTTTTATTCTTCATTTGAGCTAAGTGTTCCTTCTTATTAAATTGAAAAAATATTGATTTTTTTAAAAACAGACCATTTTCTATTCTAGGAATGGAAGAAAAGACTGTTATATAATTGTGAAAAGTCAAATAGAGAACCTATGAAAAATGGTTACCTATTCTTTTTAAGGAATTTATTGTATACATGTCTCTGTGCTAAATGTCTTACAAACATTAGCGTATCTAAAGCTTACAACTAACTTACAATGTCATTGATCGAAGGGTTGATTTTTATTTAAATTATATGCAGATAATGTGGGTTCTTTCTATCTTTGATTGATGCAAACATGAAATATTTCCATAGAATTCATAACTAATTTTTGGCTTATTTCAAAAGGTAACCTTTATGATGGAATTTTAGTTGCCTTGGGAGTTTAAGTTATTCTGAAAAAATTTTTGTTGTATCCAAAAAGCTCTATATTGGAATGTGAAATTATCCCTGTGTTTTAAATATATAAATTTAATTTAAGATAATTTGTTATGAAAGTGTTCATACATGTTTATATATTTGGTACAACTAATGGAGAGTAATTTAAATTCTACATGTCCCAAAATGAGTAAAGCAAATAACAATGTTAAAAAGATTGCTCAGAAAAATATGGATTAAATAGCCTGAAGAAAAAAATGTGACTCTTTACTATTCTTCTAGTCCGTGAAGGACTATTTGAGTGAAATGGTAACCAGCTGTTCCCTGCTATTCATAGCCAAGTGAATACAAACACAAATTTAAGTTGCAGAAACTCTTAGAAGTTTCATGAATAAAATACATTATTTCTCATTTTAGAATCACACAAAACCAACAGATTTTCAAACAAAAATATGGACAAGCAGGGAAATCATATTATCTCCTACAGTGAAAATTTTAATTAAAGGATTTCATGCTACAGTTTTCTAAGATCCTACTGCATATGTGTATGTATATGAAGTTTACATATACAGGTCCTTGGCTGTATCGAAAAATTAAGTAATCACTGGAACAGTGCTTGGCTCACTCAATTTTATTATTGGTGAAAGCAGAATTCGTTCAGTTAGGTAAAAATGACATTTGAAAATACATTTAGATAATCCCAAAGATATAGAATAAACCTAAGTGCCCATCAACTGATGAGTGAATAAAGAAAATATGGCATATATATATATATATATATATACCATGAAGAACTCCCCAGTGATAAGAAAGAATGAAATAATGTCTTTCAAAGAAACTTAGATGCAACTGGAGGTCATTATCCTAAATGAAGTCACTTAGGGACAGAAAAATAAATGCCACATGCAGTCACGTGTAAGTGAAAGCTAAATTATGGTCAAAAGGACACACAGAGTGGTAAATGGACAATGAAGTCTTAGAAGGGGAGAAGGTGGATGGGGTGATGAATGAAAAGTTACCTATGGACTAGCACTCTGGGAGGCCGAGGTGGGTAGATGCTTGAGTTCAGGGGCTTGAGACCAGCCTGAGTAAGAACGAGACCCCATCTCTACTAAAAATTGCCAGGTGTTGTGGCAGATGCTTGTAGTCCCAGGTACTCAGGAGGCTAACGCAAGAAGATCCCTGGAGCCCAAGTGTTTGAGGTTGCTATGAGCTATGATGCCCTGGTCCTCAATCTCCAAGTGACTGAGTGAGACTCTGTCTCAAAAAAAGAAAAAAAAAGTTACCTATGGGGTACAGTGTCTACTACTATTTGGGTTGTGGGCACACTAAAAGCTCAGACTTCACCAGCGTCCAACATATGCATGTAATGGAATTCAACTTGTACCTTCAAAATCTATTAACATTTTTCAAAAGGTAAAAAGAATAGTGTCAGTAATGAGCAGAGAGAGTAGAAGTTGGCAGAGTGGAAAGGTGGATTGCCTCTTCTGGTACCAGCCCCTCCTGAGTAGCCAAGCTCCTCAGGGTTTGCACATAGCATGAGGAATAGTCTGGCTTGTAGAACATTAGAATGTTTTATTAACCTCAAGATGCTTACTGACTTCTTGGGAACAAAACTTTGTAGTCTGGACTTTCTTCACCCATTAATGTAACATTTAACCTTGTTGATATTTCTAATACACAATTTTTAGAAATTGTTTTATGTGTCTTTATAACCTCATCTCTTCTCTATGGCCCAACACATAGTAAAAGTTAAATAAATGACCAAATGTGTTGAATCCTGGAGATATATGGCTATAAGATGCCCCAGCAATCACCTAGTCTAAAACTTTTTTTGAGACAGAATCTCACTCACTAACACTTTTTTTTTCTTTTGAGACAGAGTTCTCACAGCACTAATTCCAGAGTACTGGGCATCAGCTTGCTTCACAGCAACCTCAAAGTTCTGGGCCCAAGCGATCCTCCTGCCTCAGCCTCTTGAATAGCTGGGACACTAGGCTCTCACCACAACATCCAGCTAATTTTTCTATTTTCAGTAGCGATGGGGTCTCGTTCTTATTCAGGCTGGTTTCAAACTCCTGAGCTCAAGCAGTCCTCCTGCCCTGGCCTCCCAGAGTGCTAGGGTTATAGGCATGAACCACCGTGCCCGGCCTAGTCTAACACTCTCTTTTGCAGGCACGGAAGCCGAGACACAAAGCACAGCAACTTGCTTAACTTCACAGAAGCGATTAATGGAAGAGCTAGGACTAGAATGCAGATTTGCTGACACCCAGTTCATGCTGACTTGATTTAAAGCCACACATTTTAGAATCTATAACTTCAGAGCTACAGGTCCTCATTCATGAACAAGGTTGCTGGGACTGATTCATTCTTTTTTTTAAAGACAGAGTCTCAAGCAGTGACCCTGGGTAGTGCCGTGGTATCATAGTTCACAGCAACTTCCAACTCCTGGTCTCAAGCTATTGTCCTGCCTCTGCCTCCTCAGTAGCTGGGACTACAGGCACCTGCCACAACTTTTTTTTTTTTTTTTTTTTCAGTTTTTGACCGGGGCAGAGTTTGAACCTGCCACCTCTGGTATATGGGGCTGGTGTCCTACTCCTTGAGCCACACGCATCGCCTGACTGTGATTTATTCTTAAATTAAATGAGCTGTAACTGTGAAGACTGGAGTGAAGCTGTCAGCCACCCTATCTTCTCTAGTGTTAGGTTAGGACTGTTAGATTTCCCACAGTCTGTGAGAAAAATTGAGGATTCTTTACTGTAAACTTTGAGAATTAGTTAACTCAGTATTACAAGAGAATGAACCCAAATAAAGTCTTTTCTGAAGTGTTAGCAACTATATTCTAAAACAAGAGCTTAAATAATTCCATAAGGCTTTACCTTCATCTTTTGCTATAAAAAGATTTTCTGTAACATTCTATCTCTTATTTACAATGGCTATTTTCAGATCTAAGAGCATATGAACACTCCAAGGCTAAAAATAGTGAGTTGTTCATAGAGGCACCTTAGGGGGGTTTATTTTAAAATATTTAAAATTTATCCAATGTCAAGTTAATGTAAACCAACAGATTAAAAACACATTTTTTCCTCATTAGCAAGGCTCTTTTTCCATGTTTGTTTTCATGTTTCAAAACCTAATTATTCTTATCCTTTTTCTTTTTTAGGAAAAAGTGGTCCATGGCGTTTACATGCCCCGAGGTTATCTCGAGTTGATACCCAATCCCAGGGACAATGAAGTGAATCACATAAGAGCCACATGTTTTAACAGTGACATCGTCCTCATGCCAGAGTTGTCAACCTTTCGCGTTTTGCCGTGGGCTGAGAGAACAGCGCGAGTGATCTGTGACACCTTCACGGTGACCGGGGAACCGCTGCTGACTTCCCCGAGGTACATTGCCAAGAGGCAGCTGAACCAGCTGCAGGACGCTGGCTATTCCCTGCTGTCTGCCTTCATCTACGATTTTTGCATTTTTGGTGTGCCTGAAATTATCAACTCCAAGACCATATCTTTTCCTGCAACAACGTTACTAAATAACCACGACCAGCCCTTCATGCAGGAACTCGTGGACGGCTTGTATCACACAGGCGCCAACGTGGAGAGCTTTTCCTCCTCTACCAGGCCCGGCCAGATGGAAATCTGTTTTCTGCCCGAATTTGGTATTAGTTCAGCCGATAACGCGTTTACTCTCAGAACGGGCGTCAAAGAAGTGGCAAGGAAATACAATTACATTGCCAGCTTTTTCATCGAGACCGGACTCTGCAATTCGGGAATTTTGTCCCATAGTCTTTGGGACGTCAGTGGGAAGAAAAACATGTTCTGCAACAGTTCTGGGATCGAGCAGCTCACGGTCACCGGGAAAAAATGGCTGGCGGGACTGTTGAAGCACTCCGCCGCTCTCAGCTGCCTGATGGCACCTGCTGTCAGCTGCCGGAAGCGGTATTCCAAAGAGACCAAAGACCCGAAGGACAGTGTGCCCACGACGTGGGGATACAATGACAACAGCTGCGCGTTCAACATCAAGTGTCACGGGGAGAAAGGCACCCGGATAGAAAATAAGCTAGGCTCGGCCACGGCAAACCCTTACCTGGTGCTGGCTGCGACCGTGGCCGCGGGCTTAGATGGACTTCTCGGCAGTCGGGAGGTCTCGGCGGGCCCCGATGGGGACACAGACCCTTACCAATCAAAACCGTCTGAGATCCCTTTGAAACTGGAAGATGCCCTGGCGGCCCTGGAGGAAGATCAATGTCTGAGAGAGGCTCTAGGGGAAACTTTTATTCGCTACTTTGTTGCCATGAAGAAATATGAGTTGGAAAATGAAGAAACAGATGCCGAGAGAAATAAATTCTTAGAGTATTTTATTTAGGATAGAGCACTTAACTATCCCTTTAGAGATGTGATTATTATAGCTAATCTACCAGAATGAAAAGATCGAAGTATTATAATTAATGACGAGATTAGAAATGCTTTTGTGTTTTTTTTTGTTTGTTTTTTTTTTGTACCATAGAATACTTGCCAGATGAAGTGAGGCTGCTGAGAGGATTTTGAGAACAGAAATAAACAATAAAGTTGTGCTGAAGCTGTAATTTGCAAATTTACCAGATTTTTGACAGTTAGTCATCATTTTTTTGTGTATGTTGACCTAGATAGGTATGTTCCTAGGGGTTTTTTGGCATTAATATATTGGCACATTTTTAAAAAAAGACTTCAACGTTAGAAAGCAAAGTTTAAATGACTAAAAGAAAAATGAAAAGGAGTTATTTCAATTATACACTTAGGTTGTGACTGCCAGGGAGGCAAATAGTATACTAAGATCATCTCACTCAATCAAGATACATTGAGGAGCTAGGTTGTAAGCATCATTATAATCTTTCTAAATGAGTTAAATAAGTTTTGCAAAAATATGTCATCATGACAAGTCAGTAGAATTTTTTCCATAAATCTCTTCTCTTTTCATCCTTCTCAGTTCCTGACAGACTTAGGAACTTCAAGTATAAGAAATGGAAGCGGGGTTGAGCACGATGAGGTCAGATTTGAAAAATAGTCAAAGCCTTTCTTTAAACAATACCGAAGCCGGGCACGGGGTGCACAGGGCTCATGCCTGTAATTTTAGCACTCTGGGAAGCCGAGGTGGGAGGATCACTTGAGTTCAGGAGTTCAAGACCCGCCTGAGCAGAAAGGTGAGACCACCCCATCTCTACTAAAATCAGAAAATAGGCCGGGCATTGTTGTAGGCATCTGCAGTCCCAGCTACTTGGGAGGCTGAGGAAAGGCCCAAGAGTTTGACAGAGCTGTGAACGAGGCTGATGCCACCACACTCCACCCAGGGTGCGAGTGAGACTTTGTTTTACAATATAAAACAAAATGAAAAACCATGCCTCCTGTAGAAGTTCGATGCCCAAGACATAGAGAGAATAGAGTATGTGTTTGAGTGTGTGTGTGTGTGTGTGTGTGTGGCCCCTGGCCGCTTTGCTTGGTTCTTTGAAACTAGATGTTCCCCACAGCCCTCCAGTGCTCTGGGAAGTGTGAACCACCACCTAGTTAGCCAGGGCTGTGTTCACAGCTTCATTTTGCATTTAAAGGACTAATTTTGCTGCCCACAGTGGTTGTTCTTTCCCCAGAGAATCTTAAATGTTACCGACCTTTGTTTGAATGATATAATACTGTGACTATCACTAAACTTCAGCTTCTTTTGGGAAGAAGTCCAAAATCTACCAACTGGCAAATGAAAACACTGTACTGCTTAGTATCAAACAGGAGGTTTGGTGTTCCATTAAAAGTTACTGTAGGGCGGCGCCTGTGGCTCAAAGGAGTAGGGTGCCAGGTTCAAACCCAGCCCTGGCCCAAAACTGCAAAACAAATAAATAAATAAAAAAGTTACTGTGGTCTCAATTTAGAAGCAAACACATAAGCAAAGAATTAGAATTTGGCTTAGCTCCTCCTATTACAATTCTTAGTACACAGTAGCTTAAATAGCAAACATTAGTCTGCCCTTCACTAATTCCCCTCCTGTTTTCTCCTTTGAGCAGAAGTGTGTCTGGTACATAAGAAGGTTCTTATGTGGATTAAGGGCAGAGAGAAAGGAAGGGCAGGGTGGATGGAGACCCTGCGACCTCAGGGAGAATGAACACCCACACATCACATCCCCGGGGGGATAGGGAGGGTTCCCACGGTGGCTTGCTAGCTGTCAGCCGAGGTTTCCCCTCTGTTCTTAGTAATAAAACCACATGTGTCTGTTGGAAACACAGAGAAAAATAAAAATGACATTTCTGGGCCTTCATGGTGTCGAACGTGGTCATGTTCGTAGGCTGCGGCCAAAGCAAGGTAAGTAGGGGTGCTACATGGAAGGTCTGGGAAATTCCCCTAAAAGACAAAGGCTGCGAACCCTGCCTGTCTGTTTTCCTGCCTCTCCCTCCCTGCTGGCCGGCCTACAGAGAATGCAGCTAGGACCCTTCCGTGGGAAGGGAGGTTCCCTTCACAAGTCAGAGGGAATGAGGTGGAAACTCTGCGGCGTAGTTTGACGAAACTGCATGCAGGTTTTTACCCAAGAAAGAATCAAACTTCTAACTCCTGTAAGCTACAGTGTTTTGGGTTCTTTGTGCCTTGCAATGTAACTCTCTTTCCTCTGTGTGTGTGTGTGTGTGTGTGTGTGTGTGTGTGTGTTCGGGGGAGCATTTGAGAAATTGGGGGAATGGAAGAATACAAATTAAAGAACCAGTGAAAGAACACTTGCTCCTTGTTTCTACTACTAGAAGGCAGGATCTGAGTTGAGGGATCCACACTCTTGAAAAAATCATATTGTCTCTCATCCTAAAGGCGCAGCAGACCCCTCCACACGCCGTGGGCCTCCCCCGAAACACGTCTAGGGCTTCAGCTTCATTTTATATAATGAATAAAAGATGCTATAAAATCAGTGCTAATCACAGTGTTTGTAGCCTTTATTTTTTTCCCTTACACATTATTAGCCTAAAGATACAGAACTCAGGCTGCTAGTGTGAAGAAAGTATATGGCTGGGGATGTCGTCTTCGGTGTTAGCTGTACATTAGTGAGCAGACAGGAAACCTTCAGCCCCAGATTACTCATCAGTTTATAGCAGGGGGTGGTGGCCGTCTCCGCAGGGGTTTCAGTGAAGTGAGTGCTGGTGTATAGTCTTTAAAACAAGCCAAAAGGAGCATTGGTCAAGACTATTTAGGGCTAAAGACAAATTGGGCTGATCGATGTAAGAATCCAGTTGTCTGCTTTTCTATTTCTTTTATCTGTTCAAAGGGTTTTTATTGCTGAGGGGACTTTCTGCTGATGTTTCTACCTTCTTGGTTTAGGTGAAAAGGGTCAGGCATTTATTCAACAGCATTTCTTGAGTACTTTGTGTGTGCTAAGGCTTCTGCTGGGAGCCATTGTATGAAGGAAGACCAACACAAAGAAAAAGAGCTGACACTGAAAGAATTTAGGATCTGTGTGTCTTAAGCAGAACAGAAATGATTTTTTTCGGTAGGTCTAATGCTGGAGGAAAAAAAACACTACTTAGAAGGCTTCTTTATGACTTGAAAAGGGTGCTTTATGAATCTCTTGGAAGAAATTACTTTCTTATTTTCATTTACTATAATTGTCCTAATCAAAGCTTAGGGGGAAATGTGATTACTGAATTTCAAGTTGGTTATTAAATGAATATACGTAAGAAATGTAAATTAAAAAGGATAATGTTTTAAGACTAGAAATGAAAACATTAGTATCATAGTAAGAAGTTTCTATCTTCGAGGACATTGTATGATCTAAAATTTCATTTTACAGGGTCTGAATAACAACAAAGTTTGAAATGATGATTTGCAGGCAATGAAAGATTTTAAAACTTTAGTATGAATAAAAACCAAAAGCCCACAGTAAAGTCTGAGCTTAGCAACCCAAACCAGTCTATTGGAATATCTCAAGTTGCCTGTTTAACAAAATAGACTTACTACTCTGTTTATAATGCAGTTATTCTTCACAGTACCTTTAACCTTGGGATTCCTACTATCGATGTAAGCACCGTGTCTTTAAACATTCCTTGCGCAGGGCCTTCCCTGTTACAAAGTTCTCGTGTTGCCTATAATTAGTGGTTTACATGGCATTTCCTAATTAGGATGCAAGTACTGAGAAGGAAGGGAACAGATCTTACTCCTGTTTGTGTTTCTATTTCTTGCTCCTTGCATATGTTTTGGAATTGAATAAGTGTTTCATCATCAATCAATCAATCAATGCCTGTGGTGTATGCACAATACCATACAATGCTTGTCTAGTGTCACACATTCACACATTCACACGCCCAGAGTCAGGGGTAGAGATGGAGACGGCTGAGAGAATCAATGGACGGTGGTTTGTTATTGGCCCTCCAAGTTCTGCGTTAGATGAACGTCTTTGGGTTTTCTGTTCCTGGAGTAAACATAATTTGATTCACTTGATGGGGATTGCAAAAGAAACACAGCAGAGTGAAGTGGTCATGCTTTTGACCACATGGAACTTTCAATAGCTTTTGTGGACTTCTTCTCTCAGAACAGTATTCAAAGTAGGAGTCAGAACCTCACCTTTCCAGTTTACCTTGTGGCTACAGTACAAATATTTTGTTAGTTGGGTTAAGCCACAAAACCCTCACACATTCCACTCTGGCTAAGCTTCGGGGAGGCCCAGCAACAGAGTTCCAGGGGGAACATCCTGCAGTGGCATTGGTGGTGCTGAGGCCCAGTGCTCCTGGCTACAGAAGTGTCTCTGGAGCTGTCAGACAGAGCTTCCAAACTCAAGTTTCTGGCCTCCAAGATTCTGTGTACTACCTAATATCTTTAATAAATTTCTTTTCTGTGTAAAGTAACTGAAATTAAAAAAAAAACCGAAGCCTGATTGAAAACAATATATAAAGAAGGACATCCAAAGAGCAAGAAAACTTCAATATGGGAAAGTCAGAGACTGCGCCTTCATCAGAAGACTAGGAAAAATGTCATGCTCCATTCAATTTGATTAAACAAAGGTTTATGAAACTCCTTGTATACAGCATCCATCATGCAGGTGCCTTCTCATCCATTGCCTTATTTCATGCTCTCTACAACTTTATGAGAGTGGTATGCTCATTATTTGAAAAGCAAAAGATTTAAGACTCAGAGAAATTAAGTGTTGAAAGAACTGGGAATCCTAGACTGAGTTCCATGGTCTATATCAAAATGCTGTTGGCTCTACAGTCCCAGCCAAGCACAACACTGAAAATTATGCTGCATGTTATATTTTAATTTTAGAGCTTCTTGGTACCAACGTGCATGGAAGTCGTTAAATAATTGGACCTTTCCTTTTTGTTAATATGCCTTTCAATTTAATACACTTTCACTGGATTGTAATAGGTTAGGAAACCAACAAATTTCAGAAAAGTGGGTGTGGAATTGTTCAGATAAGTGGATGCCTGCCTGCTAACTCCATTCAGGCCTGAAAAATCTCATCACAAAGGAGCTTCATGCTGTAACATCATGTCAGAACTTTTCTCAAAGCAGTATTCAAGCCTTAAGAGTTTTATGGCTTGGCGCTGAGTTTTGTGGCTAGGGTGCTGGCTACATACACCAGGGCTAGCGGGTTCGAACCCAGCCCGGGCCTGCTAAACAACAATGACAACAACAACAAAAAAGTTTTATAACTTTTTTGAACATAAAGAAGACTTGGTTGAAATTTCTGACAGTTCTCAGAATTTGAACTAGTACCATTTAAATTATTTTGTTCCAAGTTTAGAAAATTCTTTGACAGGAACTCAGCATTCATCGAGAGTATAGAAGAGTTAATGTTCCTTCTCTCTAGCTGCTTAAGGAATAACAGAAAGTACATTGATTTTCGAAAGCAGCAGCCTCCATGAAGGGAAAGGTATAGAAAGGTATAAATTAAGGATTTAATTTATGGGCTGAGAACCTGCCATACGATGAGATAGTAGAGTTTTTTTCCTTTTCTTTCCCCTTTTGGATTTTTTGTTAAGATTAAGAAGACCAAAATGAAATGAAAAGGAGCACTTTAATTAATAATCCTAAAAATTTAATTTTTATTGAACTGCTAATAGATGACTCATTAAAAACAAATGGATATCAATTTATTGGCATATACAAGAGACCGACTGGATAAATTGTCACAAGGTAGGGAACCTTTCAAACGTAAGCTAGAGGGCAGCAATGTTCCATTGAACAATCAGTATTGGTGGCTCAGAATTTATCCCAAAGCTGAATATTAAATGTGAAAGTAACTAGATCTTAAATGAATGAAAATTGAAAAAAATGTGTTAGAAATACTAACAGCAGACAGGCATTTATAACCACATGACTTGTATTTGAATATATTTAGGTTAACTGTTATTAAATATAAGCTCCATATCAGAGGGGAGGAGAGGCAGGAGCATTGAAAGGATGTGATATTGCTGATACTGAAGAGTGTATTCAAGAGATGTTGGAAATATGAAACCATGGAAACATTAGCTGAGTTACATGATGCCAAGTTAATCCAGGTTTCTTAAATTCTGGATGACTCTGTAATGGATTTGAAATAAATAGATCTTTAGAAAACTAGAACAGAGATGTTTCACATTTAATAAGCTCTGAAAATAATAAGTGAAAATATAACAATAATTTCTTACTTATTTGGGGGAGGTTCATTTAAATAAATCAGGCCATAAAAGCCTTTAAAACATGTACAAATTAAATAAATCCTCCAGAATGCTATTTTCTTTCTGTGATAACTAGAAAACCTATATATATCAACTTATATTTTATGAGGTCAACAGAAATAAGACAGGCACACGGCCTACAGACACATGAAAAAATGCTCACTATCCTTAATCATCTGAGAAATGCAAATCAAAACTACTTTGAGATATCACCTAACTCCAGTAAGATTAGCCCACATGACAAAATCCCAAAACCAGAGATGTTGGCGTGGATGTGGAGAAAGGGGAACACTTCTACACTGCTGGTGGGAATGCACACTAATACGTTCCTTTTGGAAGGATGTTTGGAGAATACTTAAAGATCTAAAAATTGACCTGCCATTCGATCTTATAATTCCTTTACTAGGTATATATGCAGAAGACCAAAAATCACATTATAACAAAGACATCTGTACCAGAATGTTCTTTGCAGCCCAATTCATAATTGCTAAGTCATGGAAGAAACCCAAGTGCTCATCGATCCACGAATGGATTAATAAACTGTGGTACATGTATACCATTGAATATTACACAGCCTTAAAGAAAGATGGAGACTTTACCTCTTTCATGTTTACATGGATGGAGCTGGAACATATTCTTAGCAAAGTATCTCAAGAATGGAAGAAAAAGTATCCAATGTACTCAGCCCTGCTATGAAGCTAATTTATAGCTTTCATATGAAGGGTATAACCCAACTACAGCCCAAGAATATGGGGAAAGGGGCAACGGCGTGGAGGGGAGGGGTGAGGTTGGGGTGGAGGGAGGGTAATTGGTGGGGCCACATCTATGGTGCATCTTAGAAGGGTACAGGTGAACCTCACTAAATGCAGAATACAAATGTCTTCATATGATAATGGAGAAAATGCCAGGAAGGCTATGTTAATCAGTTTGATGAAAATAGTTCAGATCGTATATGAAACCAGCACATTGTACCCCTTGATTGCACTATTGTACACAGCTATGATTTAATAATAAAGACAATAAAAAAAAGAAATAAGAAATTAGTGTCTGAAGTGAACAACATGAAATGGTTGTTGAAGTTTAATGCTATGTAGCATATCTATTAAATTGATTAAATAATTGCTTTTGAGAATTGTTTGTAAGTTCCTGAAGGGGAAGACGACCACCTGGACAAGGCATGTTTCTCTCCAACAAAGAGCTTTCAACTTGACTGAGAGAATAAAATAGGTTTCTAAACGTCAATGGAGAGAGGACAGAATTTATTCGCGTGAGAAGGAGAACAAAACAGCACAGAGGGAGAGACCATTGATCAAGGGATAGGAAGGCCTTGGTTGGGTCGCAGATTTCCTTGGCTCCAGACACATTTCCACAGGATGGCCGGGTCACCAGGACTAGACGGAAAAGAAGTGTGGCGAGGGCGGGGGGAGGAAGTGGACACTAACAGGGCTGTGTCAGGTGGCCGACTTCCTTAATTCCTCCATGGAACAGGAGTCTCACCTCCATCCTCGTCACAGTTCGTCCTTCCTCTCACTTGCAGTGTGAGAGATGTTCCAGGTGTTCTCAGAATCCCACCCTGCTCTGTCTCAGTCCCTGAGGCCACCAGCCCCCTTCTCTGTCCCATCTCCACGATGCACTTCTCCTTCTGTTTCTCTCCAATGGGAATTTAAACACATTGATCGGCATGTTTCCAACAAGTCTCTCTCTCTCTCTCTCTCTCCTCTCTCTCACACACACCGCCCAAGTCAGAGGAACCTCTGTTAGTCCAAAGTATCCTTTTCACTTCTCTCCTGCTCTTTTAAATCACATCCATTGATTGCACCCCATATCCTCTCTCTCTATTTCCTCTCGCTATTGACTCCTCACGGCTTGCCAACCCTAAATATTTTGGTTTCTACCTCCGTCAATCCACTCCAACTGCTCTCCCCAAGGTTAACAGACCTTCCTTTTAGCTAAATCCAACAGCCACACCTCATTCTTTATGTTTTATGACAAACAGGAAGAATCGGACACCGCTGATCTCTACCTCTTGGATGAAACGATTTTTTCCTGACTTGGAAGATGGTGCAGGTTCTGGGGGTTCTTCTGTCTCTGGTCAGTTCTCAATGTCTGTGAACTTCTCCCTTGATTAAATAATTTAATGAAATTTAGAGTTGGATCCTTCTACTTTCTGTCTCCTCACTCTAAAAATCCCCCACATAATGTCTTCTATTATTTTTTTTTCATTTTGTAAATGAATTTATTGTCTTTTTTTTTCTTTTCCAAAGTTACTTTTTTTTTTTTTTTAAGACAGAATTTATTCACAGAAAAGAAAGAAAAGACTACAGAAAACATTAAGGCACCAGTTAGAGGGAGAAAATTCTGGTGGGGAGAGAGAAGCTCTCTCCGTTTCTCTCCCAGTCTTTCCCCATCTCCTCCTTTAAGCCTTTAGTCTCAGGGTATATATAGGTGTATGGGTTCCTTGGCCAGGAAACAAATGATTACAGTCCCTTCCACCAGGGGCAAGGTGAATGAATGTATCAATGAATGGATACAGTCCTTTCATGGAATTGAGGCCTAGGAAATTCACAAGAAATTGACCTAGGCATAGGAGATGGGGGTTCCCCATTTAGTCTTAAGTGTGAAG